>PVKS010053765.1:0-10298 GCA_004027875.1 Aplodontia rufa
ACTCCTCTCAATTGTTAGTTAGCAGTGTGGCTGAAGATAACGTAGCCAGAAATTTCTGTTAATTTCACAGATTCATGATCTGCTCACTCACTCTCTTTCAGGCCATGTGTCCCCTTGTTCCCTGGGAACACCTTTCTCTTTCTGTTTCCAAGCACAGCCTTGTCCATTTGAGCCTTGGGAGGAACTGTGTTGTATTTCCAGAAGGGCATGGGGGTCTGAAGTACAAAGAGGAGCATTAGAGAGGGCAAAGCAGGGATTGCAGATCCATCCAAGCATGAGTGAAAACACCACCTTCCCCTCACTTCAGGAGTTGTTAATGTGGGTTATAAATTAGCAAGCTGTTATCCATATGTTCTTCTGCCTTTGATTCCACTTCCTTTGGTTAAATGCAGGTTTTGTGATGTGGGTTCTCCTGTAAAGAGTTTATCCTCATAAGGGCCAGGTCTCAGGGTAAATGCTTCCAGTTGAAATAAATGTTCTTGAGTGATTCATTTGTTTGTGTCATCCACAGCTGGCTTTGAAGTGTGCATGCTTTTTTGATCACATCAGCAGGACTGTGGTGTACTTTACAAGACTGACCATTTTAATTTGTGGTCTGTGGTTTAGCATTCACTCCTGTGCTGTAGCAAATGAAGAATGAGGACAGGCAAATGGACTTTCTTCATGTCTTTTTGTCTCAGGACATGAATAGTGATTCTTGTGCAGCTGAAAACCCTCATGTCCACACTACAAGATGCCTGGCCTGGTGTCAAACCTCCCTTTATGGCATCATTTGCATTGAACAGGGTGTGTCACACTCCTGTGGGGTGTTTGGTATAGAAAACTGACATGGATGAACTTTCTCCACTGCAACTGCCAGATATTCCAGTAGATGAAACATAATGTGATAACAGTTTTCATTTGATGAATGAATCAATTAGCAACTATATGGAGTGGCTTTGTGAAAAGGAGGATACGGATTTTAGCAGGTTTAGGGAAAAAGAGTTCTATAGTTGGTTAGTTTTGTCTGCCTGATCATGGGTATGGGGAATTGCATCTTAGATAGGAACCTTATTATAGCTCTCATCATGTTCTAGGCACTTTATATGCATTAACTAATCTTCTCAGCAACTCTATGTTATAATTATGGTCTTGTAGATGAGAAAATTAAGGGATATATAAGTCAAGTGTGTTAGTCAACTTTTCATGGCTATGACCAAAATACCTGACAGAATAACTTAAAGAAGGAGAAGTTTAATTTGGGGCCTGTGGTTTCAGAGGTCTCAGACTATGGTCAACTGACTCTCTTGCTTTGGGCTTAAGATGAGTCAGGCATCATGGCAGAAGTTCATGACAGCCAGGAAGCAGAACAAGCACGAGGAAGCCAGGGACAAGATATGTGATCCCTAGGGATATGCTCACAGGAACCTACTTCCTCAAGCCATGCCATACCTGCCTATCCTTACCACACTGTAATCCATTCAAATTCATGATCCATCAAGTGGATTAATCCACTGATTAGGTTATAGCTCTCATAGTCTAATCACTTTACCGCTAAATATTCCTGCATTGTCTAACATGAGCTTTTGGAGGGGAATGCCTCACATCCAAACCATAGCATCAAGTTAATTTGCCCAAGGTCACAAAGCTAGTATGGGGCCAAGGCAGGATTTAAATCCAAGGAATCTAGCTTTAGAGTTTGGGTGTCTGGAGCACTATGTGTCAAACTGTCAAAGTGAACATTAGCAACAGGAGTCCTGGACATGCACCTGACAGACTCCTGCTCCTTCCCACAGGTACCGCTCAGACTCCCTGGCCCTTCACAGAGCACATTTGGGTAAGTCCCCTTAAACTCCAATTCTGCCAGGAGGTGGTTGACTGTGGTAGTAGATGTCCTCACTTCCTGGAAGACTACCTGTCAAACTATCTTGTCATGCCAGTCAAGAAAGATGATTTAGGTCAGCCTGATTCAGAAAAGGCTTCACATGAGTTACTGGCTTATTATTCAAGAGGGGATCTTCACCACAATACTTACTAGACAGGAGCTTCACAGGGTTCTCTTGCCCTTCTTTCTTCCCAGGCTGACAAAGATCGAGCTTCTTTACCTTGCAAAATGAAATGGCTTTTTCAAATTGCTGAAGATGAAGTCCCAAGGATGAAGTGCTCAAAGCACATATCTGTGACAGTTTAATTGATTTCTGGAAAGTATGAGATCTATGGGTGACAGCAAGGTTGAAGATAGTGGTACACTGCAAGGAATTTCAAGCCCATTTCCTTGCCTCCCCTATGCCACTATTTACCACCAAGGTGATCCTTTGTTTTATGTTAAAGACTGCATTTATTAAGAACTAAGCACCACATCACATCACAATATTCACAACAGGAGCAGTGGATTTATCTGCATTATAAAGATGAGGACACCAAGACTCAAGGAGATTCAACAAATTTTGTTTGACTCCAAAGTTCCTCTCAGTGGAATCAGAAAAGTTCAACTTTGTGTTGTTATTGTTGCTGCTGAATTCCAGGAAGCAAAAATGCCAATAAGCAAAGTCAACAGTAGCAATAGGTAGCAATAGGGTTTCCAGAAGTCCACTTACCAGGCTCCTGCCCCTTCCCACAGCTACCCCTCACACTCTCTAGTCCTTCACAGACCACCTTCAGGAAGCTGATGAAAAGTCCCCTGCAGCTCAGCAGCTTAAACTTTCATCCTGCCTGGAGGTGACTGGTGGGTGTGTCCTCATACTGTGTGACTTCCTGTCCTGGGACATGTGGGGCTCTCTTCCCCAGCAACTTATACATGGACTCCTGTATTTACTCAAACAGAAAGACGGAGAAAGAGGTGCAGCTGTGTTGACAGGTTTTCCAGCTTTCCCTAGCACTAAGGCTCTTCTTTTCAAATTTCTTTGAAATTTTAATTTAATATGCAAGTATTCATCTGTATTTGCAGGGACTTGATTCCCTGCACATAACAAAATCTGAGGATGCTCAAGTGTTGTAGTATTTGTATATAACCCATATACATCCTCCTGTGTACTATATATAAATACTATGCAAACAGTTGTTTTACTTTCTTATTTATAGAATGAGAAGAAAAGCATCTCTACATGTTCAGTACAGATAGAGTTTTTAAAAATATTTCCTATCCTTGGTTGAATTCATGGGTGTGGAACCTGCAGATATGGTGGCAAGAGGGGACACTAATTATAATATTAATTTGAAAAAATTTGTTCAACTCATACTCCCCTACACTCAGTGTTAACTTTGCTATGATTTGTTCCATACATTTCTATATTTGCATGTATTTATCTGTTACTTAAAGAAATGGGATCATACTATATATATTCTGCAACATTAAGCTCAAAATATGCCATTATTGAAACACCGTATCACCACATATAAATTATATTTATAATTTCCTATAGTATGAATATACCAACAACCTAATGCTTTCAGATAAGAACTGATATTGGCTTTTGGAAGTCCAAGATCCTATACTTTTAACCAAATCCTACCAACTATAGGCATACTTTTGTTATTGTTTTTGTTAAAAGTTAAGTCAAGGGAATTATGTGAAATGTGATATTTGTTAGTTCATTAAATAAACATTAACCACAAGACAAGGCCTAGTACAGTGCTGAGAGAGGTGTGTGTGCAATAAATCTGAAAATTCAGTATACTTTAATAAGTAAAAATGGACTGAGAAAGTAGAGGAAACATTAGTGTGCCAGGATTTATTTTTATTAAATGTATTTTAAAAGTAAAATTATTAACTTTTTAAGATGTCTAAAGGAAATTGGAAGAAAAGGAGTTATTTTGCAATCACACACATGCACCTACAATTCAGCTACCTATGATAAAATAAAGCCAAACCACACCAGGGGTACATTTGGTATTGACTGTTCAGGTAACAATAGGTTATCACTTTCCCTTTGAATTGCTCTCCAATGAAGGCAAACCCCCTCCCTTCTAAGAATGTCAATCAATCCTTACTCCTGTTTGGGTTGATTGGCAAAGCATTAGCCTGCTCTTAACTGACAATGAAAATAGCTGCACTCCAGATACTTTTGAGGCAGTATAACCTCTAGCTCTCTGACATTCAGAATCCATCAAGGGCCTAGTTGATAGAAACATTGATGATGCAAAATTGTCTAAGGAATAGCCAGTTTGTCTGTCCTCTGTTCTAACCATGAACATAGTAGGAAAGCTGTGTGCATGGATTAGGTGGTGGGATCATGGTACCATAATTTCAGAAACACCTCAGCATACTGGGATGACCCATCATTGTTGTGATTAATGTTTGATGGTGGGAGACAAAACGACTTGAGTTTACACATTCTCTAAACCTTAGTTGTCTCATCTGTTAAATAGAAGTAAGAACAGCTCCTCATTCATAGGCTATTTGTATGATTAAATGAGATAATCTATAAGTATTGGGGATATAGTCCATGTTTCATGGACTTACAGGAGCAACCATTATTTTAAGCAGCATCTTCTAGGTCTTCTGTTAATCCTCAAGAATGATAACCAAACTCAGGGCACATCTTAGTCAACAGGTTATTATCTAGTTTCCCCACCCACTTGTACTCATGCTAGTCAACCTGTATGCTCATCAATGTTAGTTGTGTCCACTTACAGAATGGGAGAGCATCATGACCTGTGATCCCTCTGACAGGGTACTAATATCAAAAATTTACATAGAACTCAAAAAACTCAATAACAAGAACACAAACAATCCAATCAATAAATGAGGCAGAAAGCTAAACAGAAACTTCTCAAAAGAGGACATTGAACAACCCAATGAATACATGAGAAAGTGTTCTAAATCACTAGCAATAAGAGAAATGCAAATCAAAACTACCTTAAGATTTCACCTCATTCAAGTCAGACGGGCAAAGATGAAAAATACAAATAATAACAAATGCTGGAGGGGTTGTGGAGTGATAGGAACACTAGTACACTGTTGGTGGAATTGCAGACTGGTCCAGTTTCTCTGGAAAGCAGTGTGGAGATTGGCATTGGAAGAAATCATGCTGAGCAAATTTAGTCAAACACAAAGAGTCAAGGGCCAAATGGTATCCCTCATTTGTGGAGGCTGGACTAAACGCAGGCTCAGGAGTAAAGTAGACAAACTCATGCATTAGATTCATAGAAAAAAATGCAAAGTGTTAATATTTATGAGATGTAGTTGTAAGATACTTCATATTTGAACAAGGTATGCTGCATACCTGTACAAAAACATAAATGTTTTATCCCATTGTCAAATATTTTTAAGAATAACAAGGCATGAGAGGTTGGAAGGAGAAGTAGAAATGTTGGATCTGAGATAAAGCAAGGTAAATTCCAAGCATTTATAAATGTCACTGTATATCCTATAGCCATATATATAAAAAATGTTCTTCGTAGGTATAAGAATTATATCACTGCATTTGGGTTTTTTAGGAACAATGTAGGAGCCAGAAGCAAGGCAAGGGATCAGGGCAAAGGAGGAGAGAGGTAGAGGGATGTGGGACAGGGGGATATTGAGCAAATTGTATTGCTGAATTGTGTGTATCTAGGAATATGTGACAACTAATTCCAGCATTAGGTTAAACAATAATGCACTAATAAAATTCATTAAAAATGAAAAAAATAATAATACTTAGTATAAGACAAAATAACAACAAAATAAAACATCTAAAATCTGAAAACGTTTTGTGATACTAACCAGAATGACTTAATTTTTTAAAGAGAGAGCAATAGCGAGTGAGGGAGAAAGAATCAACTTTATTTAGTTTCTCATGTGGCATTCATCACTCCAAAGCTTCATTCTGTATGTGTTGCTGGGGTTCAAACCCATGTCCCCCTGCATGCAAGGCAAGTGCTGTAAGTGCCAAGCTACAGTTCCATCCCAAAGGACTTAGATTTCATGAATATTGTAAACAAATATTGAGGACCTGCACCAGCTGGAGTTCTCATTTATGTGTAGTAAGAAAATAAAGCAACTTGATAAAAGCTTTGACAGTTTCCCAAGAAACTTAAGATGTGCCTAACAAAAATTTGTATTTTCAGTATTTTCCAAAACAAAGACACACACACACCTACACCCACACACATACACACTCACATATATATAGTCACACATGCACAAAAAGTACATACAAAAGCAGTCAGAGCAACTTTATAACAATCCCCAAGTGGAAACTGCCAAGATGTTCATGAAGAGGTGAAAGGATAAACACTGATATATTGATAAAAGAGTATACTATTCAGCAATATTACTGATGTTTCAATTCATAACATGGGTGATAGAAACCTTACACTTGAGAAAGCACATCTTAACATTCATTTGTATGAGTAGAGCAGATAAATTTAATCTATGACATGGTGGAAAATGTCAGAATAGTTGTTGCTTTATTCTGAACTGAGGCAAGAAAAAAGTTCTCAATTGATCATAATGGTTGATATTTTGACAACAACGTATTTGCATTTGTCAAACTTATCAAATGTAGTGTTAAGATTTCTAAATTTCTAAAAAATGTCATCAAAAGAAAAATAGAACTAAACAAGTTTGAATTCTAGCTAATGCTATGCTATGAAGGCCAATGTGTGTGTCTGAAGTGCAATATAATTTTTTAAAGAGAGAGAGAAAATGAATATTATTAACTTTTTCATTTGTTTTCTGTTTCCAACCCTTAGCTGTGTATGTGGTGCTGGGGTTTGATCCCAAGTGCTCACACATGCCAGGCAAGTTCTCTACTGCTGAGACACTGCTCAAGCCCTGCCATACTTTTTTTTAAAGAGAGAGGGACAGTGAGAGACAGAGGGAGAAAGATAGAATCAATTTTATTTATATTTTCATGGACTTTCATTGCTCTGAGACTTTGTTGTGTACGTGTTGCTGGGGTTTAAACTCGTGCACTCACACATGCCAGGTAAGCACTGAAAACACTGAGCCACTGATCCAGTCCTGCAATACACTTTTATTGCATCAATAATAAATCTGGTAAGACTTGCACTACTGATATTAATGGTGGAATCCAAGTGATTGTTACATGGGCATTTGGTGTAAGACTCTTTCAAGATTTCTTTATAATTAATTTTTTCTATTATGTTAAAATTAATTTTTGGCTTTCATAAGAACAGCCTATTATCATAATCAAAATTCTAATAACAAATGAAGTTTTCTAAAAAATTAGCACCAAGTTTTTATTAGTAAAATTATAAGGGGAATACGATGAATTGCTCTGAATAGAGTGACCATCAAGCAATATAATGGTTTGAGCAGATCTTTTTCAAACAAAAAATAAAATACTTTTATTTTTTCTGCATAGAATAAAAACTTTAATCATGAAAAAAGTTTCTTCAACATCAAGCTTCTTACCTGGAAGCAGTTGGTAGAAAGAACAAGGTTAAGTTAAAACTTGTTGGTTTAGTAAGAAGTGAATTCCGTCAAATAAAACTTTGAGATTGCTGTGTCTGTTAATAGGAAAAATTATTGCCATCATGTTTTGTTGTTACTGTACTGCACGATCTTTCATTGAGGGTGAAGAGTTCAGCCAGTCATGAGATGTCTGGGACCTTACAAATTGAAAAAGCAATTTGATGTTCAGATCTCGCCCAGTTTCCAGTTCCATACATGCATGAATCTGTAAGAAATTTATCAGGTGAGTTTGCTTTTATGGAAATGTATTGCTATCAGAATGATGCCATGTCCCACTAAATTTTTTCTTCTTTTTTCCCACTAAATTTTAATAAATAAATTTGTAGCATTTGCTTATGATGCATTATTAGTACTTAGTTACCATATGTAAATGTTAATGGATAATTAATATAGTTTAGCTATACTTATTCAATATCTGAATGTTTATCATGTGCTGGTTAAACACTTGTAACAGTTGTATATATATATATATATATATATATACCATGAGGGAATTTAACATTTATAGTTTTAATTATTAATATAACAATTTAAATTTCAATGTTTCACCACTTATTTTTAAAACTATTGAGAAGTTTTACTGATTATAAATAAGTCAAGAGACTCAGAAATGTGATAAAGGAAAAAAATTGAAGTAATTATTAAATTTTTGGGAAAAAGGTTGTAAGAACTGGATAAAAAGGGTAAGAACGATTGAAGGTAACAATTTCTTCTGGAGCTACTAAACTACTATGAAACCAATTGCAAGCTTAAAATCAATAAAGTTTTTGTGTCACCATGAAAGTCATGTTCAAAGAGGTATATTTGTGCTCCTTGAAGAATAAAAAATAAGAAATCAGTGTTTTTAATTCCTTCCAATTTGAAACAAAGGTTTTTAGCTTGTGTTATTTTTTTAATTTCTCACTAATTCAAATGGATTTTATTAGTGTTTATGAAACATGAACTAATATTTTATCATTGTTGGAGAATTGCCCTACTTTTTAACTGAAAATGACAAACTTTTCTCATTAAAAATAAGACAAACAAGTCTTAAAATGTATAATCAGTTAAATTGAAGCATTTTGGTCTCAGTATTTTTGACACTAAAGAATGCAAAAGAGTCTCATCTTTCAAATCCCGAATAGTGCGGCAGCGGCGGCTCCGGCTCCAGGGGCCCATCCGGGCCGGGCTTTGGCTCTGCGCTCTGAGGCCAGCAAAGCTCTGCGGCCCGCCCCATCGTGACTCGCCCAGATGTGGGCGGTGCTTATTCTGCCGCCTCACAAACAGAAAATTTAGAAACACTTTAACATGGTAACAAAGAAAGTTAACAAGATGGAAACGACAGCAAAGAAAGTTAAACACTTTTTTTAGCTGAAAAATATATTCATGGAAATTAAGGAATATGACAAAATTCATCAATAGCAGGATAAATAAAACAGAAGAAATAATTAGTGAAATAAAGACCAGATATTTGAAAATACACAGGTGGTGGAGAAAAAAGATAAAATGATTAAAGAGAAATAAAAGAGAACAAACTCATGCAAATCTTGAAGCAGTGTGAAAGGCACAATTATTCAGATCATTGTAGTTCAACAAAGACTTGAGAATGCCAGAGGGATAAATTACTTACGCAAAGATAAAAATGAAATTTCCCAATCTGAAAAAGATAAAAATAGCCAGTATAGCAAGTTCAAAGGTAACTAGTCAAATTTTACTCAACCAAATTTAACTAAGACACAACCAGACTGTCTCAGGTGAATGATAAAGATTATCAATGTTGCAAGAGAAAAGAAAAAAAAATGACATACGTGGTTGCCCCGATTTTACTGACAGCCAACTTTTCAGCAGAAATCTAACATGCCAAAGAGAATGACATGAGATTTTCATAGTCCTGAAGGAAAACATAATGTTTGTCAACAGAAAATTCTGTACCCAGGTAATCTATTTTACAAATGAAGAAAAGCTAAAGACTTTTCCAGGCAAACAATAGCTAAAACAATATAATTCCACCAGATTGTTTCCACAAGAACTCTTTAAGGAGTTCTTCAAATTAAAATGAAAAGATGCTAAGGAAAAAGAAGAAAACATAGAAAAATATATAACTTGGGGCTGGAGCAGTTGCTCTGTGGTTACCACACTTGCCTTGCATGCTGGAGTTCACAGGTTCAAACCTCAGCACCATATGCACCTACAACAAAGTGTCAGAGCAGCAAAAGACACAGGAAAAACTAAAAAAGAATGATTATCTTTCTCTCTCCCTCTCTCTCTTTCACTGTACCTCTCTCTTAAAAAAAAGAAAATAAAGTTATATAACTTACTGGAAAGATAAACTATAAAATTCATAATGATATAATATTGTAAGTGTGATACATAAAACATTCATATCTTTAGTGTGAAGACTAAAATCCAAATAATTAAAAATAGTAATAAGTTCATTAATTTGCTAAGTAATGGGCAATATAGAAATATGTAAAATGGGATGTCAAAATTTTAAATGTGGGAAGAGACAGGATGCAACTGGAAAGTTTCCTTATTAGCTTATTTTCTCTTGCTCCTTTGTTTCTATTCTGATCCTTATGATCATGTTGTTACTATCATTCCAAAATGCCTTGTCATAATCAAAGTTGATTTTCTAAGCTTCATGTTAACCCAAACAAAAATCTATGTTAGACAAACCTGTAATACCAAGCAAGAAATGAAATCACACTACTGGAGCAATTTACTTAACCACTAAGGAAGATTGTAAGGTAGATGAAGAGAGAGGGAGAGAGAGAGAGAGAGAGAGAGAGAGAGAGAGAGAGAGAGAGAGGAACCACAACAAAACTAGAAAAAAGTTAAATAACAATTTTAGTAAGAGCTCACCTATTAGCAATTAGCTTGAATGTTAATTAGAAGAAATGAAATGTTTACCTGGAGTTAC
>PVKS010053766.1:0-10300 GCA_004027875.1 Aplodontia rufa
AAAAAGGACTTTAAATACATTTCATGAAAAGAGGAAGTCTTAGCTCTTAAAGTTTACAGTTTTGTTTTTAAATGAAAAAGTTTAATTTTATATTATTTTATAGTTCATTCCTTTAAGATGTTCACATATGTCAAAAATAAATATTTAAAATGTAGCTGTCCATTTCCTCCCTTCTCAGTTTCAGTAGTCTACTGACCCTCACAGCATTCCAGTGCTTTTATCAGGCTCTTGATAATAACACCAAGTTGAAAGGGTCAAGATTGAGAACATAGAAGTTGTGTTTATACCTGGTTGTCATCTATTACCAAAAAATTTTGCTTACCACCCATTTATATCCAGTGCTGAAGAGAATGAGCTATATAAATAAAGCTTTTTATCTCTGAGAACAACATACATGCAGAAATCCTGAAGTTACTAATAAACTTTCATTAATGTTATGCTTTGACCTTAGTTTCACATGTATGGTCTTGTTTGATAATTTTAAACTCGTAGAATGTGGAAGAGAGAATAGGCAGAAGGTATCACCTACCCAAAATTTAGTCTGCTTGTTGAGACGATGATACTGCGTATGCCCTAGAAGGACACTGAAAAAATGCAATCAGGAAGTAAAAACAAATGCTTTAGCTGAGGAAAGATACAAATGGGGGTAAAGGAAGATGCCTACTTTTTCTCTATTCATTAAATGTCAGTGCCTGTGTCTTGTAATCTACTGACCTGATTAGCATTCCTGTAGTTTTAAAAATGAGCAATACTATATGATACCCAGATTTCAAATAAATTAGTCAAAACATATAATCTGTAAATGAAGAGGCAGTGTTCATATCTGGTACTTCTTGACCCCAAATGCCATGCTCTTTCCTTCCAACTAGAGATGATAGA
Source organism: Aplodontia rufa (assembly GCA_004027875.1). Taxonomy (NCBI): domain Eukaryota; kingdom Metazoa; phylum Chordata; class Mammalia; order Rodentia; family Aplodontiidae; genus Aplodontia; species Aplodontia rufa. Next base: position 880 of record PVKS010053766.1, read on the forward strand.
ACACGTAATTATCCTTACCTTAAGGAAAATATAAGCATTTTTGTATTTATTTTAAAACAAATTGTGACTTTTCCTTACTCTCTATTATTTAAACATTCTGAGTGCTTTTTAAAAACATAGTAGTTTAGATTTATTCTCTCCATTTTTGCACTGAAGACTTTTGACCACACCCATATATTTTTAATAAGTGACGAGCCAAGATACAAACATAGGTCTATCTAACTTCAAAATCCCTGTGAGTTTTACTAATATCTCCTAACTTTTCATGTCCTTCCCAATAGGTAATCTAGATTTGGTTCTTCAGACATTCGGAAATATTTCTTTAGTAAAATTCTTAGTCAAATTTGTTCAAAATAATTTATGCAATAGTGTTTTTCTCTAATTTGTAATATTCTTCATCTGAGAATCTAAGAGGGCAATTGCCCTTATCCCATGAAAATAATTTCTTTCCTCTGCAAATTTTCAGTCTTTAGCTGGGTGTTGCCTGTTACGTCTCAAGCATGGCTATCAGATTCACTCTATGGGTTAGCTTATTACATTCATTCTCATAAATGCATAATTTCATTGCCTTTATCATTTTTGTTTTAGTGCTCTGAATCACCCTAGTTTATCAAATTGTCCATTAGAAGGGTTCAAGAGGAGTAAAGTAATATCTTCTCAAGGAAGTAATTTGTCTTCCTATTTATCTTTCCTTATATGTGTGTACAGTTGACTCTCAATTATTTATATTTATGAAGACGGAGCACCATGCCATGGATAATCCAAAAGTGATTTGTAGATTTCCCTTCATGATTGTCTTTTGTGTAGGTGGAGCTCCCTACTTGTACTTTAACTGCACTCATAAAGGAGAAAAGTCTTATATGTATGTTTATTGTCAAAGAATAACCAGGTTAAAATGAAATTTTTTCCATGAATCATTCATATAGAGAAGACAAAGAATTAAATATAAAATCACTTTATAAGGATATGCATTGTCCTATTTGGAGCACCATATTGAAAATCAGAAATTGGGTTATGTTATCATCCTGGAGCACTTTCTGTTTATAGATTTGTCAATATGGAGTTGAGTAAAAATCTGTGCATAACTTTTTAAAGCAGTTTTTTTTTAAAAATAAGATAGAGGGACAGTGAGAGAGAAGGACAGAATCAACAGAATCAATTTTATTTAGTTTTTCACATGGCTTTTGTTACTCAGACACTTCCTTGTGTACATGGTGCTGGAATTTGAACCCATGTACTCGAGCATGCCAGGCCAGTTCCGTAACCACCAGGCCAGTCGTGTAACCACCAGGCAACCGCTCCAGCCCCTTTAAAGCTGTTTAAATAATGTATTACGTAGAGAATTATGAAAACTTAATCTGTCAACTTTTTTTTTTTTTTTTTTTGCCAAGTTTGCCTGGCACTGTGTTTTTTGAAATAAATCCAAAGAACATTTTGGCACAGACTTGTCTTTTAGTACAAGCAATCTCTTGTGTTGTCTCTTTCTGTTCCAGGTTACATACTGTTGATGGTATTACTGATCCTGTTTTCATGGTACCTTCCAACTTAATGTCATTTTTGAATTGCATTCGTGTGTTTCTTTTACTTTTCATGTTAGTAATGGAGATGCTAATTTTCCAGACTTCAATAAACCTTGGGTGACAGCTGAATTCTTCCCCTAGTTCTATCTGTTGTCATTTATCATTACCCTTTATTTATAGCTCTTTAAATGGTTTTCAAACCATATGAGAATAATCATCTTCAAGCCAATTTGAAATAATTTTGAAAGACAAATTTTACGAAAAATTGAATCGAACACTATGAAAACCCAAGTAAATTTCTTGTACCAATCTTGTAATTCTATATGAAGAAGCAATTCGGTTTGGTGTGATTTGAGATCTACATATTCACACACTCGTTTATCATTCAAAGGGCATTCCTTATGTTCTCTGCACATACCAATGTTTTATCTTGATGTCTCGTATTAATGAATACACAAATGATACTTGGATGAGTCATATGCAACCAGTCATAGGAAGTGTTCCCTGCGTTCATTTACTCATCAGTTGATGTGGAGACTTTCTGTGTGTGTTTCTAATGTAAATCCTCATGTGACAAATGAGCATGCTTAAGGCTGATGGACATGTAGTAGATTGGTCAAGATCAGAGAAAGTCTTGTGTAGTGTTGTCCCTGTAATTCTGTTACGTATTTATAAATTATGCATGTTTAAATTATTAGATTCTCATATCACTGCCCTGTTACTACTTATACCCAGGACACTGTTTCATCTTTACAAATATCAGAATTCTTCATAAAATTTCTAAGATCACTGTTGAGATAGTTATTCCTTGAGGTTTTTAAGACTGTCACATGAATCCATTTTGTAGAAAAATAACTATTCTTATAGGAAGTCAGTAGTACTTTGAAAAACTGCTGCTATTTTCTTCCATAATGGTAGTCTTTAATAAAAAAGCCCTATTCTGATACCCACATATGCAATTTTACTATGCCAAAGTATGCAAATGCTCTCATAAAATATTATTTTATAGTCATCTTTATTTCCCAATTTCTTTGCTCAGAATCTGCATTTATTACTTTAATTTTAACATCATTTGAACAATATTGCCACATTTAACAAGCAAGTAAAAATCTCCTTGAATTTTCTCCTTGTTTCTTAAAAATTAAACATACAATATTTTTAAGAGAAGCAGACATTTTATATGAGTATATAAATATTTAACAATTTCTACTTAAGTGAATTAATTGCTATATATGTACTCTAGTTCTAAAGCTGGAGGTTGTAAGTATCTGTTTTCCTACATGAATGTAAATATGGTCTCCTTATATGATGAAATTCTCCCTTTTAAAATAACAAGGGACTTCCAGTGGCTCATTCAGTAGAATTTCCCTTATTGAAAAAGTATTTATAAATATAAAAAAAATACTTTTTTATCTTCTAGGCATTCATCTTTTAATATCACAATTTTTCTTTGAAACTTTTGCTAGACAGTTATACAGTCGATTCTTGACTGGAAGTTAAGTCTCATAAGGAAGTAACAAATATCTTTCTCAGTGTAATGGAAGCTGAAGTTTGCTGGGTGAATTGCCTCATAATTGTTGGAATGGTGGCAGCCTGTAAGCATTAATGTTACATTTGAAAACCCCAGATTCGACAATCCCTTAAATATATACATATATTGTTAATTTCCCTGGAAATGTAATGTTAAATTCAGCTCCAAGCATACAAGGAGTGCAGATGTTTACAGAATCAGCAGCAGTCAGTGCCCATTTCCAAAAAATTACCCTGAATGCTACACCTGTTGTCAGAGTAGAGAATACATTTGTAGGAGTGGGACATTTGGAAGAGTCCCTCTGTAAGAACTTGCGTATTTTTAATCTGTAGATTTGCTTAGACTAAAACAAAGGAAGAACTCTACTTGGCATGCTTAATATTGACACCAGTCAGAAGACAAAAAAGAGCCCTGTGATTTTGCTAACTGTAAAGTGATCTGTACCCTTGACATAATGTTATATGAGTTGTCCCACACTGCCATCCAGAAAGAGTATTTTTTATTTATATTTGTTTCCTTGTTTGTTTCTCAATGTCTTGGTAGGTTAACACTTGCTCATGTTTTTGTGTTACAAAAACATCCCCAAAGTCTTTAGAACCTTCTAGAAAAGCATTATTTCAGGAGCTGCTCACTTGCATTTTGTCTTCCATAACCTGCAAGCTGAGTGGTTTATTTAATAATGGACAGCAAACTCCAGCCTCCCTCACCACCACCATTTCTATCTATTTCAACAACTGCTTTATAGAAAATGTCCCTACTTAATTAACATGACCTCTTGCAGGACTTTTAAACCCTTGCTCTGAGAGCTATGAAAGTCAGAAATATTTGTAACTTGGTATGAGGGTAATATAATCTTTCAGCTAATTTTTTAATGTAAAGAATGAATTTTTACTTTGTACCTTATGTCATAGGATAAAATCCTATCAAAGGCTCATCGGCTACATTGTGCTATGTGAAGAAGTGCCAGGTCTATTTAATTGGTTGAACTCTGAGACTGTTGCTTTTAGAAAATAAAACATGTAAAGTAACCATAAGATGGTTGTCTTCACTAGAAACCCATTCATAAGATATGGCAAATATAAGATTGAATAGCCATTATTTGAAAAAAATGATTATACACCTTACCTTGAAAATACTACCTCAAACATATTATTCTATGTTGCCTATTTCTTTTAAATTTAGGATACCAGGTCTATGTTAAATTCCCTTTACACAAGGAGCTGATTTTCTTTATAATTGATGACCTTTATAGAAAATGATTATACTTTTACAACTCTACAAGATTTAGAGCAATCATTAATGAACAATGCACTGTATAGTCCTTAGATTCATACCTATTGGATTATGATTAGTTTCAACCTATGTATGTATAAATAAAATAGATAATTTTGCACCTGAACCCAGTCATGACAGGTGGCAAAAATGTTGTTTAGGTTGCCTGTTGCACTGATAAACATACTTTGCAAAATGTTACTTAGCATTTCAAAGACATATCGTATAAATTGAAGCTTGTGTGATGATATTTATTTGCTTTGTGATTAGTAGGAACGTTTGTTTATGATAGCCTGACAATTAAGTTCTTGAATTATAGGATAGTAAAATATCATGGGCTCTGCTACACCTAGATGTACAGGGTATATCACTCAGCATATTCTCTACAGCTCAGATTTTAATTGTTTAAGCTACCTCAGGTTGCTTTCTTTGGAACCCAGATTAAAGTTTTGGTATCATCAATCTTTGCTATCTTGTCTTGGTTGGTTAGGATATAGACTTTTTAAGAACTAGAGCTGTTAAGAATGAAAATAATAATGGCTATTGCTGACAAGCAAAAAGAATAAAAATAGATGTAATTAAGGAGTAGGGGGGCTGGAGCAGTGGCTCAGCAGTTATGACACTTGCCCAGCATATGCAAGTGCACGGGTTCAAACCCCAGCACCCAAGTACACAACTAAGTGTCAGAGCCATGTGAAAAACTCAATAAAAATTTATTCTCTTTGTCTCTCTCTCTCTCAATGTCCTTCTCCCTTACAAAAAAAAAGAGTAGGAATTTGATAATATCTCAGTAATGAGATCTTTAAATTCTTTGACCTAATATTTCCATTTCCAGGATATTTTGTATATATGGTATATATGCAGATGTTTATTATAATATTATATCTAACAACATAAAAGGAAAGAAAACAAAGGTTTACCAACAATGGTAAAATTTTACTCTACATATAGTAGAAAATTTATAACTGAGTAGGAATGAATTAGATTTACTGACACTGGTAGTAATTGTATATTAAGTGAAAAAATAAGTTATAAAACAGTTATGTACTATGACTCTATTTGTATAGAATTAACAGTAACAATATTAGTAACAATAGCATATTAATAAAGTATAAAATTCTAAGTAATATTTATTATCAATAACTCTATTAGAAAAAGTATAGACTATCCTGTGATAACTAGGTTGTTTACAGCTCACATTAGAATGGGCAAAACTAGGTACATAAGAATTTGAGGTCTGAAGATGTTCAGTCTGGATTGGAGCCTTGCCTTTGTAGCCTAAAACCCCTGAGTTTCTACAGATTATTTAGTCTCTCCAGGTTCCATGTTCTTCAGGTGAAAGCATAATGGTAGAAATTGTACTTACATGGGGCTGGAGCAGTGACTCAGCAGTTACGGGGTTTGTCTGGCATGTGCATGGACGTGAGTTCAAACCCCAGCACCAAGTACACAACCAAGTGTTGGAGCAACAATAGCCATGTGAAAAACCAAACAAAATTGATTCTCTCTTTCTTTCTCTCTCTCACTCTCCCTCTCTCTTTAAAAAAAAAGGTACTTACCTAATTGTGACTATATAAAATGTAAGGTCATTAATGTATAAAAATACTTTGAATAATAGTCTATTATAGAAAGTATTAATTAATATCCATTTTACAGTTTTATAAAACTAAAACTTTATAGTTAGGTAAAATTATAAACATACAGAAACAATTTTCTCAGTATTTACTGAGTGTTTTTATTTCTATATTCAAGATTTTATTCTAGGGGGATATAAATGTATAAAAGGTGGAAGTATATGAATATAATCTCCCACAAAATTAATATGATTTTGACGCTGCAATTTTATTCTTTACTAAGAAATATTGAAAAGTATTATAGCATACTTAGAAAAGAGGAAAAAAAACTCAGTATGCAAAATAAGTCAAGGGAAATGAAGAAAAGAAAGGAAAAGACCTCTGTATGGAGTCCTGAAGTTCCCCAACAAAAGAGTGAAATAGTCAAAGAAAAGAAAGTTTAATAGGAGACATGAAAGAAGTGAGCTGGAGAGAATTCCACAGGACAGAGAATGCGGTAACTTCGTAACTGGTTAGGGACAAACCCATGGACACACCCAGGCACCCAGGATTCTTAAATCCAGAACCCCCCGTGAGGAGACCTCTCTGGGAACAGCACACTATTATACAGAATTATTTGTAATGGAGCAAAAATGCTGAAAGAAGGGTGGAAGGCTATATTAAAAATAATAAATACCATACTGAATGATTCTCATAAGTAACATGAAGAAAACTAAATTCAGGGTCGACTTTGCCAATCATGTGTTACTAAAGCCCTTTCATGTAAAGTGACACCAGAAAATTTTCTGAAACAGTAAGGAATCTGAAGCATTGAAATAAAAAGCAAGGTTAAAGAAGCAATTGCTGGGTCGAAGAGAAATGAAATTTAGTTCATCAAAATGAGATGGCTCGAGCCTACGTCTGTGATGAAAATTGTAGTAAATCTTCAGTAAATTTGCAAATAATTAACAATAAATAATTGATAATGCTATTTGCCTGTAATATGATTTTGTCTAATTATCAAAAGAATCTAGCTTACTTTGGAATTACTTTCTTTCTTGATGGACTGTTTCTTGCATTAGCCTCAGTCAAGAGTGTGATGATTGAATTATTTCCATCATGATTTTATCATTCAGTAATTGCTGAATGCCAAGGGAATAATAAGCTTTGTCCTATGATAGAAAGTAAAGAATACCCAACATTTTATTATATTCAGAAATATATACAGAAAATACATTTTTCAATAAGCATTTTTTGGATTCTGTAACCTTGAACATGGAGGTTCATTTTTCCAAGGATGAATCATATTCTTAATTTCACTCCTATTTCTCCACCAATCTATTAACTACATAATCATTTCAGGGTTTAATTTCTCCTTCTGTTTCACCTTCTTTTTAAAACTTATATGTTTCAAGTAGATGACTTACCAAATTATATTCCAATTATTTATTTGCTTTTTTATTTCATTTAAGCTCAAAGTAATTTGTTGGAAAGAAATTCTATTTTATTTATTTTCTACGGGGTAGCCCAGTTTACTGATTGCCTAAAATAGGCACTTAATGAATACCATTGAATTGAATTGAATTCGTTTGTGGTAAAATCAAACAGGACAAAATATATTTCTTATTCAGTTTGTATCTCTGTCACGATCTAACACTTTACTATTTTTACAGATGATACTTGCTAAATAATTGATAAATCATCTGAAAAGATTAAGCAATTAAAAGTCTAAAATATTGAATATTTTAAAATAATGTTTTGTTAAATCCATGTTTAAACTATGATTTGGATTAGGGTAATATAGACCCTCACTGGTATTTTTAAAAATATTTAAATTAGGTAATAGATTCACCATTAATAAACTGGTTGAAGTATGTGGAAGATGTTTTCATTTATTTGGTATTTTTTTCTTAGCAGTTTAGTCACTTGTTCTGAATTTTGATTTTGCTTAATTATCTTAATAAGCAGAATAAATTCCAAACTATGAAGTTAAAGCTGTAAACAAATTAGACATATTCCTAGCTATTAGATTACACCTTGATATTATCATAAATGTTGCAATAGAAGAAATACAAATGTCTGAAACTTTACTTTTTTATTTTTATTTTTTTTAGAGAGAGGGACAGTGAGAGAAAGAATCAATTTTATTCAGTTTTTCATGTGGCTATCATTGTTTCAGCACTTCAATGTATATGTGGTGCTGGGGTTTGAAGCCATGTCCCTGCCACCTGCAAGACAAGTGCTGAAACCACTGAGTCACCGCTCCAGCCCCTGAGACTTTAGCTTTTAAACTTAACAGATTTATTTGTGATCATTCCTTTTTTAAGTGAAGAGAACTTTTTGTGTATAATTATGGCAGTAAAATTAAATAACAAATGAGATCACATACAAAATGTCTTCTTAGTAAATTCTATGGCAGCTACCATCAGTATTTTGCTATTCAATTAACTCTTATGAACATTATATAAAATTAACCAACATGACTTGTTTCTCTACATCCAATAAATTTATAAACTATGTAGTTGTTTAAGAAAAAGAAAAATGTGGTTTATTAACTTTTTTATTCATAGCTTTATATAAAACTGATTGCTTTGATTTTTTTTTGTGACCTATTGGCTCTGAGATAAACCACCTAAAATGAGATATACTACCCACAGAGATGAAGTCTGACACATTGTTCATTTCAGGTGACCCAGCCATTCTGAGAAAAACTGAAGAGTGTTTAATTAAAATGTCTAACATATAATTAATTCAATGACTGTATAATTTTATTTCCTTTTGCCTCTGAGTTGCACTGTACCATTAACAGTACTTATATTAAATATTACATTTCAATATCAAGACAGTTATTACATAAAGTTCTCAATAGCATATAACATTTAAAATATTCGTAAAAAATAAATATAGCTTCTTATGAATAAGAATTTGGATTATCCAAAGCCATTAATTAGTACTTTAAAAGAAAAATCCTGTGAAAGAATTTTCAAGGGCATGGAAATTTAATATATGAAATGGTTTAGTTTTAAGAAATTTTTCTTGTGTTATACTCATTTTCATTATGTCTAAGAAGAGAAAACAGATGCATTATGGTGAAAGATGCCTGTAATTAAAGCTGAGGCTGGATTTGAATCTTAGTTCTACAATTTACTTATGATTTTGAACACATTAACAGTATCCTCAGATGTTGCTGGTTGCTTCTTGAAACTGCCAGTACCCTGTAATGAACCCATTTCCAGCTAAGCGTAGAAGATTGGTAAAAGGAGAGGAGATGAAGGCAACAGGAGGATGGTTGGAACACATCCAGGATTCCCAAACTCACAGCCTCCTAGAGTGACCTACTAAATGTTTACAACTATAAATTTCTGGAATTTCCTCCCAACAGTTACATCAGTGGCTAGTTATAAAAAATATGAACTTGAGAAACAGCACCACCAAAGGATCTTAAGATACCCTTTCCAGGGGCTGGAGTGGTGGCTCAGTGGTTATGGCGATTGCCTGGCATGCTTAAAAAAAAAAAAAAAGATAACCCTTTCCAAATCTAATGC
>PVKS010053767.1:0-10295 GCA_004027875.1 Aplodontia rufa
GGAAGCAAAATACAATGAACTAAATTCTAAAATTCATTCTCAACCTCTTCATAGCATATATGAACAAATGTTTTGGCATATGTAAAAAACAAGTTTCCTTATTTCTGCGTTCAAGACCTTTTTCATTCAAAAAGCATGGAAACATGCTGTCCAGGGCCAGTGTTCTCAATTTGTCTCCTGTCCTCACTACACATTCAGAGGGAGGAATCCTTATCCAGATGTTAACATGGAGGAGGTGATTGACAGTTATTTAAATGTAAGAAAGCTGAAGATGGAATCAGACCAATCTTAAGATCATAGTGATTTTTTGCATTTGTATAATGTCTCCATGATATTTGTGAGAGATCAGACTCAGGAAGAACAAGTTTTGAATTAGATTAAATTTAAATTAAAATTATCAGCTTCATTTTAATCTAAAATAGATGATTTGAGATGAAGCTGAAGACTCAGGGATGGCACAGGGAGTGCTGAGTAGATTCAGGAACAAAATCCTCCCGAAGACTTAGGTCCCCAGTTTGTACCATGAGATTGTGAAGACAGAGTGTGACCACGTACTTCTGATTTTGATGTAAGTAGCTTTCTCTCTGCAGATAGGGTCCTCTGAGCATCTTTATGGAACAAGGTTTCCTCTTAAAGCTTTGACAAAGCTATTTTCATTTCTATTATTCAAATTGCCAAGTTTTATGCATCAGTCAATGAATATTGGACAATGTAAGCCTCATAAAGATTCCAAAGTAATTCTGGGCATTCAAGACCTAGCATTAGCAGATGAAATAGGTTGTTAGAGAATAGCAGTTTAATGTATCTAGGGAATTGGGTGAAAAAAAAGAGGGGAATATGTTCTTATTTTATGATTCTGCATTGTGAATGCCAACATAAATTGAGATCTGCACTTTTATCCCTCTTTGACTCCTTATATTTTGCTATGCCAAAATCCAGATGAGGAAAGTTTTTGAAAGTGGAAATAAAGAAACTTGGTTTTACATAAGCCAAAAACACTTGTTCATATATGCCAGTAAAGGCTGAGAATGAATTTTAGAATTTAGTTCATTGTATTCTTCTTCCAATCAAGCCCAAGTTATTGGGACTGCCATATAGTTTTAGAAGATGCATTTGGTGGCAGGAGTGGTGGCTTAGCAGTTGTGGAGCTTACCTGGCATGCGCAAGCATGTGGGTTAGAACCCCAGCACCACATATGCAACAAAGTGTCCGAGCGACCTGAAAAACTAAAATGTGAGTTGATCTACTCTCTCTCTCTCTCTCTCTCTCCCTCTCTCTTAAAAAAAGAAAAGAAAAGAAGATCCATTTGTTGTCTTTGGAAACTTGAGCCTACTCAGTTATTAATAACCAGAATAGACCAAATGTATTTGGAGGTTAGTTTTTTGTAGTGAGGAAATTGTGGATTTTCTGGTTCAGTCCACATGATGAGAAGAATAACTCACAAATATGTTAACTGGCTGCACAGGATGAATGACAGTAGAGAGTGGGAGATAGATGAGAGTGAAGATAACTTTAAAATCTGTCTCATCAGTTGAAAAAATAGACAGTTAAAGATATCAAATAATACTGTGATTATTAGGATTTTCAATCAGGCTAGGGCGTCTCCTCCTCAGCATTACAGACATTGTGGGGAGTCTGTCCTGTGCATTGTAGGATGTTTAGCTGCATCTCTGGCTTCAACCCACTAGATGCCAGCAGAATCCTGTCACCCATTGCGACAACCAAAAAGTTCTCCCGTCCTTGCCAAATGTCCTCTTGGGAACAACTTCTCCTGGTTCTAAACCGCTGAGTTATGCTGCACAGATACCCCCAAAAGTCACATTCCAATTATCTTCCTGAGATGGAATGAAATGAGGAGACAGGCTCACTGAGATCTTGGCTGTTGAATGTGTTTCATCTGGGAAGTTTTGTAATTAAGCTGTAACTTCTGGGTGCCTATTGTATTGTTGAAAAATAGGTACTTCTAAAATCTAGAGGTAAATGAACATAGTAAGAATGCCAAAAGTGCAGGTGACATAGATGATCTTTTATTTGCCCCCCACCCCAATAAAGTCTTGAAACAATGTGGATTGCTGGAATTGTCTCCAAGACTAATTGTGTAGTAGTTAGTGCTGGGGTGACGGCTCTGAGCATAACTCTCCATTTGCTCAAATTTCACCACAAGTATCAGCTACTTGAAGATCTTCACAATCTTCTATGCTTATCTTTGTATAAATAGCACTTGCGTCAGAGACTATTTCCATTCATCTAATATCCTTCATATTTCTCTAATTTCCTAGACACTCTTGCAGCTAAGTTGGGGCCATGCAACTAGTTTTCTCTGAAGCGGGAATTGACTTAATTTTGAGGCTAAGGAAATAACTAACAGGCCACAGTACTTAGTCTATCTCCTGTCCCCCATCTAAGTGATTTGGGGGCCTTGCCAGTACATGTTATCATGAGCCAAAGAGATAGCTGCTCCATGATTTCATTTTCTCTGTTCTCTTTTTCTGGAACTTTGGACTTTCTCAGAGCATCTGCTTCCTTTTCTTTTATTTCCAAGAATCATTTCTTCATCTATTTTTCTGCTCTCTGGAAACTGGTTGGAATTTGACCACATGGAATAAGAAGTTCAGATAAGCCTTGAGGGCTCAAGCTTCAGTACTAGCTCCCTTTCTTCATGTTAATGATATTAAGGTTGGAAAGCCACATCTATGAGGCGGGCAGTTATTTGCAATAGTGTCACAATGACCTAGTGCGTCCTGCTTTGGAGGAAACTCAGAAGATTTGGGGATTTCTTTCCCCCTGTAAATAAAAGATGAAATGACAAGACTTCAGATTTGGAAAAGGTATATATGTAGTCCCCCAAGCACCTGTTCTCTGCTGCTTACCACTTACCTTTGAAACCCAGTTTTGACACTCATTAGCTATGTCATTTTTGGCAAGTTACATGAACTCTCTCTGACTTTTCTGACCTGTGGAATGGGCATTAGTACCTTGTTGGTTGAAATGGAATAAATGTTAAGCTTGTAGAAGCGCACCTGTTGTATAGAATATAATACTTCCCTTCTCCCTTCCTTTCTCTTTCTCTCTCTGTCTCCCCTTGAAGTGCTTCTTTTCTTGTAGTTGCTACATAGATGCTTGGTGCCATTATTAATTGGGTTGTATGTCAAAGGAGTCATATTGAGCCTCTAAGTGCAGGAATTTCTTTGAGTTCTATATAGTTGGTTGTATTTCTCATTGTACAGTAGCCCTCTCCCCCACTTACCTGCAGTTTCTCTTTGTTTTTCTATGATTTCAGTTACCTGAAGTCAACTTTTCTATGATTTCAGTTACCTGAAGTCAACTTTTCTATGATTTCAGTTACCTGAATTCAACTATAGTCTGAAAATATTAATGGAAAATTCCAGAAAGAAAACTAATTTTTTTTAAAGAAAGAGGAGACAGTGAGAGAGAGAGAGAGAGAAAGAGAGAAGCAATTTTTATTTAGTTTTTCATGTGACTTTCATTCCTTGGACACTTCATTGTGTACGTGGTTCTGGGGTTTGAACCTGAGTACTCGTGTATGCCAGGTAAATGCTGTAACCACTGAGCAACCCCTCCAGCCCAAGAAACCTAAACTTTAAATTGCTATTTTAGTTGTGCAATGAAATCTTGTGCTATAATTTTCCATCCTACCTGGGATGTGAATCATCCCTTTATCTGATGTTATCCACATTGTATTTGTTACCTGTCCCATAACAGTTTAGAGACAGAGAATAGCTGCATTGATATAGCATAATTTTTACTGCATAATATAATAAGTGTTCTCTTTATGCTTTTTTAAATTTCTTTTGGTGTTGGGGATTGAATCCAGAATCTTGTGCATGCTAGACAAGCACTCTACCACTGAGCTATCCCAATATCCCTGTTATATTTTATTATTCATTATTTTTTTAAAAAAGAGAAAGGGACAGTGAGAGGGGGAGAGAGAATCAATTTTATTGAGTCAATTTTATTCAGTTTTTCATGTGGCTTTCGTTGTTCTGACACATGTCTTAGCTGTGTACATGGTGCTGGGGTTCAAACTAGCGTCCTTGTGCATGCCAGGCAAGCGCCGTAACTGCTGAGCCACTGCTCCAGCCCCTTATTATTGGTTATTGTTGCTATTTTCTTATTGTCCTTAAGTTATAGCCCAAACTTCATCACAGGTCTACATGTATAGGAAAAATCTGGTAAAAATAGAATTCGGCACCATCTGCAATTTCAGGTATGCTCCAGGGCTTTTGGAACACATCCTGCCTGGTCAAGGGGGACTGCTACATGTGTACTCCCACAGTTGGAATAAGTCAGTTAATTGCTTTCATAATGCTGACTGTTTCATCTTTTCTACTGAGCACAGGACTGATGTCAACATAAACGGCATTATGGATAAGAATAAAGTGCCCTTCCTGTGGGCAGTGACAGCTGCAAGTCAGTGCACCTGTTTGGCGAGCAGAGTGTGGACTGGCTTCCACTCCCATGTGCCCACTAGGCAAGTCATGCTGCAGTCATTCAGCAGCACTGTGCTGGAACCTGACTGGGGAATCACTCCCAGAAGGCAACCTGGCCTGGGAGACCAATCTCACCCTCAAGAGTAAACTGTCATTGGTATTGGATTTCAAGCAATCATACCACTTACTGCCTTGGTTAATTTTGTCCTCTTGCGGTTCTCAAGGTATGGGTTGGCAGGTAGAGCCTATCATTTGAAGACCTAGGTGGAAGAGGGAACTAACATATATTTCATCTAGTCCTTATAGTCATAGATATTTTTAAACCCTTGAGATTAGATGGGACCACTTAGCTATGACGAAAGGGATAAGAGGACAAAAGATCCCTGACTTCAAGGGTTTAGAGATCACTTGAAAGGGGAATGGGCATAGGAGACTGAAAGACAATTACTAAGGGAGGGAAAAAGTACAGACAGAGGTGTCAGAGAAAGTAGGAGAAAAGAGAGAGACAACCAAAGCCTTTGCTTTGTGAATAGCTGAGGCAGTTACGTGATTGTCCAAATCATTATAATAATTCACGACCAACTGAACGCGATGCCAACATTTTTGCTGCCTCACAGATTGACTTCCTCTCTCATAGGTAAAAGCCTCCGATGCAGATGCAGGACTCTATGGATTTGTTCAGTATTCCCTTTATGATGGATTCCAAAACCATGAAGCACCTCCAGCATTCCGGATCGACCCACATGATGGGCGAATCTGTGTGTCTCAAGATATTGACAGGGAAAGGGATCCAGCCACCTTTGACCTCCTGGTGAAAGCTCAAGATGGGGTAAGTCTTTGTGTGTGAAATTTCAGACATCTCAAAAGTGAACCATGGAAGGGGCTGGAGTGGTGGCTCAGCATCCTTGCCTGGCATGCGCAAGGATGCAGGTTCAAAGCCCAGCACCACGTCCTCAACGAAGTGTCAGAGCAATGAAAGCCACAGGAAAAACTAAATAAAATTGATTCTCTCTATCTCTCACTGCCCCCTCCCCTTAAAAAAAATGAACCATGGTGTGCACATCTTAGAGTACCCATTAGCAGCAATTGGCTAGTTGTGTTTCATACATATCATTTTACCCATTAATGATTAAATAATATGTCTAACAAATAATGACTTTTTAAAACAATATGCTAACAGTAATTCTTCAATAGCATTTAATATGCATTCTATGTTAAATTTTCTGGATTCTCTAAGCATATATTTTAATAATTGGTTTATTTGAATCCACATCCAGTTAAGCCCACAAATTTTTATTTTGGGCATGCAAGTCCTCTGTTGATAGACATCACATATATTTTCTTGAATTTTATGACTTCCTATTTCTTGTCCTTAATGGTGTCTTTTGAGGACAGATGTTTTTAATTGTAAGAGAGCTCATTTTATCAATTTGTTTCCATTTATAGTTTGTGCTTTTGGGTGTCGTTTTAATAAGCAATTACTTACCTTAGAGAGAAGGAGGTGACTTGCAAAACCTTCACTTTGTTTCACCTTTCACACCAATTTTTCAAACTAGTGTTAGGAAACTTTCTTCCTTTTTTCCTCCAGTATGGTACATTCAGTTATCCTAGCACCACCTACTGAAACAATCATTCCTTCTTCAATGCATTGGAGTGTCACTATTTTAAGAATCATGTGGTTGTGTACGTATGTGTCTGCTTCTGGACACCCTCTTTTTGACCTGCATGTTTGACTCAGTGCTAAAAACAAACACTCCTATTGTTTTAGTTTTATAATAGATCATGACTTCACATTTTCTCTTAGCTTTATCTGATCATTTATATTTCTGATCATTTATATTTCAAATACATTTATAAGCATCTTGTTCAATTTCCATTGCATTATAGCAAGGGTAGACTAGTATACACACTTACACTTGGATTTTTTTTTTACTCACCTTGTTTTGATGGTTTTACTTGTTTCTATTATTTTTTTTTAATTTGCTCACTACTCCTTTGTGTGGGCGTACACTGCTAATGCCTCTCTAGGCTGATCTTCCTCTTTTGAAATTAGTGGAAGAAGCTACCTACTTAAGATTTTAATCAATGGGAAAAAATGAGTCTAATTATATTTATTACAGGTAAACACATAGAAACTAACTTGGAATAAAGTTTTTATATTCAGTAAAATGTCCATGTTCTATTTGGTTAGATTTTTGTTAGTACCTTATTACGTGGTTTCAGGAATCCTGGATTCTATGTAATAAAGATGTAGAAAAAAATAATAACAAACAGAGGAATTTAGATTAATGCAATTTGGTGTGATTATTTAAAGCCCAATATATGCACAAAAATATTAATGCAAGACTTTAAAAATGCATTCTTAATAGAGCTGGAGACCATTATAAAAAGGCCAACCTAGACTTGAATAAACAGGGTAAAGTCAATACCAGAATGGTCAAACACCTATTTTTAATTAGTTGGTTTCATAAGATCTTGTAATGGTGGGTGTAGAAAGTGCTATCTTTATACAAATTGGATCATTTGATGCAGGAAGATTTTTTTCATAGTACATTAATTTGGAGCATTGCAGTGGAATAAAAAAAATCAATGCAATCAATTTAAACTCCCTGGCTTGCTTCCATTTCCATACTCTACAGATTTATTCCCTGAAGAATGGAGTCCCTGTTGCTTCCTTCAAGTGACTTCAACCACCCCATCCCCCCATAAAGGGTCCTTAGACTGAACAAAAGGGATGCATTATTTTTCCCAACTAAGAGGCATATTACTTTAAATATAATTAAGATTGTATTTACAGACTTTTAGCAGCTTTTGCTAATTTTTAGACATCAAAGATGAAACAATTTTTAGGTTGATGATGTTTGATGAGTCAGACTATTCTGTTGTAAAAACCTCTTTTTGTAGAAAGAAAACCCTTCGAAAAAGAGCACAAAATATTTGTTCCATTAGAATTGAAACATCCTCCCTATGAGTTCTTCATATTCAAATTTTTCACTCTCCTTTTCTGGGGAGCTCATCTTTAGTCCAGTCCTGACAGTGGAAAACTTCTCTGACCCTCCCTGTTTTAATATAGGTTTTAATTGCTATGTATGTACATATAGTAAGGACTACAGATCAGGAGGCAGCTCCATTGAAAACATTTTCAGTACTTACAGAGTCCAAGAGGAAGGGCATGCCATCCTTGTGCCACCATGCCACAAGGGTGGTGGAGGTGTGTAGGGAGGCAGGAACATGTGCACATGGTGAAATAACCAGTTGGCCAGGAAGCGCACTGGGAGAGAGAACACTGTGAACTAAAGCATTTATTGTGGTTTCCAGGGATAGGCAAGGCAGAATAAGCAGGCTTAGGAGTGGCTGGTTTGAGTAGTTTCAGTACCTTCTAGGACCCAGAGGCTATACTAATTGTCTAGGACTTAGTCCTGATTGGTTCAGGGCAGGTGGACAATGGCCTGGCATGAAAAAGCCTGTTTGTGTGGGCTGATTGTTTACTGTCCCTAGGACTGGGCTAACCTGGGAAAGGCCCTCCTCCAGGGTTATCAGGGGCCCCAGAAATCAAAGCATCAGAATTCAGAAAACATGGTTAATGCACTGCTCTGGGGTGTTCCCCAGGAAGAGGAAGACAAAGCGCTCATCAGAACTCTTGCAAACAGGGGTATACAAAAAAAACCTTTGCAGCTACCTCAGTTCAGCTACAACTTATTTTAAATAACAGTGATACTGAGGCAATTCAACTTTTGACCAGATGTAGCATCCAGGTGTAGTTTTTGTCTTGGCACAGGCTACTTTCAACACATTCTTCTCCTTTAGGCTGCATGTTGTCCCCAAAAGTTTCACCCAGCACTTCTCAGTCCTGGGCAGACAGTATGTGAACTCTTTGTGAGGTACCACCAGCAGCTGCTTCATCCTCCTCAATGCCTTCCTCTCTGACGTTGTCATCCTCCTTATTGTCATCTCTATTTTCTTCAAAGTCTGGAATCTGTCTTCTCCAGATGCTTTTGAGTTTGGGATCCATCTCCACCAGAGTTTCATCAAAGCCTTGGAAGTCATTGAGAATCTCTGCTTCTAACATGCCCCATAAACCGAGAGCAGCCCATGTCTGAGGCCAGTGCGGCTCTGTCAGAGGGCCGTTGGCTCCTTCAGAAGCATCTTCATCCTCCCAAATTGCCTAAAGCAGAGAACATTCATTTAATGGTGACCATGGTCCCATCTTGTATGATGACCAATTTGGCCACTTCTAGGGGACTCCAGTGTGGTGTTTTCTCCACATTCCTGCTTGCCATCTGTCAGCTTTGGGCCCCACAATTTTCCTCACCTGTTTTCTCTTCTAAGAACTAGGTCCCTTCAGTTATTCTGCAAATCAGCAGTCCTCTGTTATCACAGAAGTTCTTAAGTACTTAAGAAGTCCTCCTCCAGGTTATCTTCCTCATTATCACAGATACCCCGAAACAGCAGTATCTGATGATTCAGGTCCACAGTCACCAAAGAGCTAGACCTTGGGGAGAGCTTTACTCTTTGGAGTGAAGTTTAATCCCAATCTATACTCATTTGCCTTCTCCTTCCTCAGAGAGGAAACGTTTAAATACATGGTGTGTTTGTCCACATCCTTCTTTATTGTTTCCAGCATCCTTCATAGATGTAGATGCTGCCCATGAAAGTGATGGACATTTGGCAGCCCAGTCTGGGAGGGAGCCCAGACCCTCATGTGGGCAGCTTCCTTCACACAAATATGTTCTGTTTAAAAGTATGTGTGTCCCTTGTAATCCCCTGGAAAACATAAAAAAGAATTAGCTGTTTCTTCTCTGCTCCCATCTGAGTCCACTCTGACCTTAAGGGTTGATTTTATTTGCTCTGAGGTTGTGGTGGCCAAATGTAGGGCCCTGATTTCCATGTTGTGGTAGAACTTTTTTTTTCCACTGGGATGCAAATACCCACAGCTGTCTATCACCTGGAGACACCACCACAGCCTGGAGGCACAGCCCCTTGGCAGTAGTTTGGGGATTTCAACTTTGGTTCAGGTGTCTTTTCTGACAATGTAGATGTTGAGCTCATTACACAACATGTGTTTCGGTCATCAAAAAATTCACCTCTGAAAAGGTGAATGCATTATTGAGCATAAAAATATACATTTATCCTTGGTAAAGATGGGGAGAATGGATTTTCTACAATATGTGTCTTTTTATCATGTGTTGTTTGTAAGTGGTTATCTGAACTTCCCTGAACACCTGGATACCTTCTCCATGTTGGTGGTTTCCTCCTTCTTCTTGCTCTCCTACCCATCTTGTAGCTGTAAGGCCACATGGAGACCCAGGGAAGAAACTGTACCTTGGAGCTTTCCAAAGCACGTCTTCATGGGGACAGGGTGTGGCATGAGGCAGGTATGCATCTTTAAGACAAACTCTATGAAAGTCTGCCTCTTCCATCTATTATAGACTTTAAGCAACTTCCTAATCTTTACCCTATTTGGACCTAAAATTGCCTCCCACATTTCTTATGTTCAGAAAGAAAGCTGTATATGTGTATTTATGTGAGAATGTGTGTATGTGCACACACAAATATAATATATGTAATGTATATAAGTATATATACATATGTACATATATGAAGTTATCCAGTGTGCAGCATGCTGCTTAATCTTCATGAAATTCTTCTGTGATGAACTGTGTGTTTTGACAAGGTGACCTCTGCATCTGTCATAGTTATTCTGTACAATATCTTCTTGCAGTGCACATCCCTCAGAAATCCATCATCACAAAGGTCAGAAAAGATGAAGATAACGATGCTGGTAATGAGTCAGCAGGCTGCCCTGGAAACAATCTAGATTGCATCCAAAGAAAAGATTAGCTC
>PVKS010053768.1:0-10304 GCA_004027875.1 Aplodontia rufa
CAATGTAAATATTCTATAAAGTTAGCTTTTTGATTTATTAAATGCACTTATATTTTGCCGAATGAGTCTTCGTGTGACTGTGAGTATTGCTGGGCATTATGGTCACGTTAGTGATCCAGCAGAATAATTGACCCATCCTAGGTCAGGGCTGTGTTGGGTCTGTCTGGCTGGAGTTCAGCAGTAGATTTGCCCTGGTTGTCCTGCTCTTTCCCACTCCTCCTCAGATGACTCTGCTTAAAGAAAGTCATCAAATCGTTTGCTCATCTTCCCTTAGAGCTCTCAGAAGTTTTGGAGAAACAGACAAAGTTGTCAGATAAGAAGTAAAAATGAGCTTTAATAACAGCAAGGATTGATGGATGTGTGGATCTGACAGTTTTCCTCCTGAGTTGAACTTCCTTGTTAGAGAAGGCTGTACCAGTGAGTGGAGTTCTTGAAAGATGGAAAAAATATGGGTTCTGAATAGAAAAGTTCTGAAAAAGGGCTAAATTGTGTATTTTCAGTACCCTTTTCCTAATATCCTTTTTTTTTTAAGAGAGAGGGACAGTGAGAGAGATGGAAAGAGAGAAACAACTTTATTTAGTTTTTCACATGGCCTTTGTTGCTCCAACACTTAGTTGTGTACATGGTGCAGGGGTTTGAACCCGGGTCCTCCTGCTTGCCAGGCAAGCACCGAAACCACTGAGCCACTGTTCCAGCCCTCCTAATATCCTTAATCAAGGAAAAAGAAAGGATGGGGTCAAGGGCAGAGTATGTTTCTCCAACACTGTTTCCTCCCAAAGAGTACAGGGAAACTTGTTCCTGGCTGAGGAGAGAGATTAGCAGTAGGTTATTATGAAAAGTCTTCTCCTTGGCCCTTGCTAAGGCTTGAACATGGACCCAAAGGTTCATGTGTGGGAAGCTTGGCCCCCAGTGCGTGTGTTTATACTGGGACGAGGGAAAACATCGCCAAGTAGAAGGTCATCAGTTATTGAAGGTATTTCCTGAGGAAGGGATTAAGGTAGTTCTCCTGGGATCATTATTAATTAATTTTGGGTTTCTTTTTAAGAGGGAGAGAATCAATTTTATTTAGTTTTTATTTGGTCTTTGTTTCTCCAACATGTAGTTATATATGTGGTGCTGGGGTTTGAACCCATGTCCTTGCATGTGCCAGTCAAGTGCTCCAACTGCTGAGCTGCTGCTCCAGCCCCCTAATTAATTCTTATGGGAAGGTTATTATAATAGGGCAAGACTGGACCCTCCTTGATATCTCTGACCTCCTTTCTTCCCAAGTGATCTCTCTCTTGCATGCAATCTCACCATGATGCCATCTGCCATGATGTGATGCAGCCAGGAAGGATCCAACTACACCCAGTACCATGCTGTTTGTACTTTAAGCCTCTAAAACTGTGAGTTGGATTGACCTCTTTTCTTTATACATTACCCAGCCTTGGATACTTTTGTTTTAGCAATGGCAAATGGACTTAAACACTCCATGTGGGAAATATTGGCCTTCATTACATCTCTTTAAGATGGGAGAGCCCACCAGAACAAGATCTCAGGTACCATAATCTTAAATCTCATCACACCCTGCCTAGTAGATCAGTGGAGAAATGACCAATTTTCACTCCTCACTCATTGCTCCTTCTGCCATAAGGAAGAGTCATGAGAGAATAGAAAGGAGGCATCTTCTATGTCCCTCTTAATGAATAGTGTAGAAGTTGAGTCCTCTTTATGCAACAGGGATGAATGGGGTAAAAGTGATTTTGATAACATACATTGTGATATTAACTGCCTTCTATCACCTTTTAATTTAAAATGAATATTTATTATGAACCTCTATCATGGTTTAGATGAAAAGTGTCCCCCAAAAGCTTATGTGAGACAATCCAGGAAGGCTGAATTGAAATGATTGGGTTATGAGATTCTTGACTCAATCGGTGACTTGATCCCTGATAGGATTAGCTGATGGCTGTAGGCTGGTGGGGTGTGGCTGGAGGAGGTGGATCACTGGGGGCGTGCCTTTGGGGTACATATTCTGTATCCGGAGTGGAGTTTCTCTCTCTGCTCCCTGCAGTCACGCCTTCCATCAGGATGTTCTGCCTTCTCTCAAGCCCCAAGGAATGGAGCCAGCCTTCTAAGATTAAGACCTCAGAAACTGTGAGCCCGTAAAACAACCTTTCTTATTAAAATTGTTCTTGTTGAGTGCTTGGGTCTCAGCGATGAAAAAGCTGACTAAAACAGAAATTGGTACTGAGAAGCGGGTTCATTTCTGCGAATGGCCTGACATGTGTTTTAGAAACTTTTGGAGCTTTTCGGAATTTATGGGAGGAGTTTTGAGATGTTTGTCAGTGCAAACTAGAAATGCTTTATATTGTTGTAAGTGGAGCTTAATGGGTGATTCCGGTGGGAACTCAGAAGACCAGAATGCCGATAGGACTGTGCGTGGCAGAGACAGGGCTCATGAGTGTTGAGAGGAGAAGGAGAGAGGCATTCCTGTCACGTTCTGGCTAAGGAGTTGTCTGCATTTTGCCCATGTCCGGAGACTTTCTGTGAGCCTGATTTTAAAAGTGATGGACTTCCTAATCCGGTGGAAGAAATTTCTAGACAGCATAGTGTTCAGGTGGTGGCATGGATATTGCAGGTGACTTTTAGCCATATTTATGATGCTATTCAGGAGCAGAGCACAGAGCAAAAAGATTTGAAAAACTGAGACTTGAAAGGTGGGAGTAAAATTGGGATCAAGGAAGCTGCAGCTGATAAAGATATTGCCAGACATTACCGCCACTAAAGAAACGGTGAAGACTTTGTCTGGAGATAATAAGAAACGTGGCTTGAGGGCATCTCAGCAATTGGCAAAACCCACCCATCTCAGCCTCAATGGAGTAAAAATTCCTTTAAGAAGAGACCAGTAGGGCATCCTGCTTGCCCCAGGGGGGCCTGGGAAGGTTGTTCAATGTGCTCAGTTACCCAGGCACTCGGAGGCTGCTGCAGCCTTGGTCCCTGGAGGCTTGGCTGATGCTTGAGATGGTGGCAGATCTAGGCGGCAACCATGTGGTGCTGGTTCTGCAGGATTGCAGGATGCCGGAGGGTCATGGAGGCTTCTGCCAAGATTTCAAAGGACGGCCTGGGAGGCCAGGCAAAGTGGCCCAGGGTCAGAGTGCATGCAGGTAGCCCCCAAGAGGGCGATGCATGGAGACATGAGGACGAATCAGAAGCTACAGTGGAGACCCCCAAGATTAAGAAATGCCAGTACCATGGAACATCCGCCTACAAAAGCTGCAGGAATTGATCAGTGACAAGCCAGCAGAGAGATCAGAAGGAATACACTCTACAAAGCCATAGAGGCAGAGCTGCACAAGCCCTTTGGACAGAATATCACGATGCCATGTGCTCCAGGTGCCAGACATAGAGCTGCAGGACTTGCTTGCGCAGCTGGATCTTGGGCTTGATTTGGTCCCATCCCTTCTTTCTATGCCTTTATTTTTCTGAATGGAAATATTTACTATGTGCCTTTATATATTGGACATACTTAACTTGATTTGATTTTTGACGGAAGCTCACAGGATTGCCTAGAGTCTCAGAGGATACTTTGGAGACTTCAACTTTTGGGCAGTCTTGGGACTGTTCAGACTATGGGGACCCTTGACAATGGAATGAATGCATTTTGTATTGTGAGACTGTCCTGAGCTTTAGGGGGCCTGGTGTGGAATGTTATGGCTTGAATGTGAGGTGTCCCCCCAAAACTCACATGTGACAATTCAGGAAGGCTGAGGTGAAATGATTGGGTTATGAGAGCCTAAGTCAAACCCTATCAGGACACTAACTGGGGAGTGCAGGGTGGTGGGGTGTGGCTGGAGGAGACGGGTCACTGGGAACCTGCCTTTGGGGGACATATTTTGTATCTGGCGCAGAGTCTTTCTCTCTGCTGCCTGGACCCATGTGTGAAGCCACTCCCTCTTCTGCCATGACGCTCAGCTTCACCTGGGGCCCCAAGGAATGGAGCTGGCCTTCTATGGACTAAGACCTCTGAAACCATGAGCGCCCAAATAAACTTTTCCTCCTAGAATCGTTCTTGTCGGGTTCTTGGGTCACAGCATTGAAAAAGCTGACTAAAACAACCCCCACGCGGTGAGCACTTCAGGCAGTTGCTGCTTTTGCTTTGCTCTGTTTTTTCTAAGAATTTCCTTCCCCTTTTACTTTGCCTGTTTTCTCCAGGTACATCAGAGAACGTGGGAAGAAAATCCATCATTAGTTTGCCTCAAGTTCAAATTCTTCAGTGTCTGGATTTTTGAGCTGCAGTCTAAAGAAACATGCTATGTAAGAGATGATTGGAAACTGTTGATAATGAACTAGATCAAAATGTGAATCTCTACTTCCTGCCCCCTGGTCAATGCTGTCAATTTTAATTGGTGACAGGTTGCTTTTAGTCCACAGTTTTTCTGGAGCATTGGAAAAAATGACCCAATGGCAGTAAGTACTCCAGTCCCAGATAAAGTTAAATCAGAGAGCAGCAGGTATTTTTCTCCCTCAGGTTCTCTTCATCACAACGTCCCCCACAACATGCGTGTGCGCATGTGTGTGCGCGCGTGCACACACACACACACACGCACACACACACACCAGAGGATGGTGATGGAGAGAAGGATGGAAGAGAGAGAGAGAGAGGGAGAGAGAGAGAGACAGCATCACTAAAGCAGGGATGGTAGTGTAATTATGATCCAACCCCTTGCTCAAAATATCAGCCAACTTCATTGTCAGACTCCACATACAGGCAAAGTGCCATTGGCTTACAGTGGCTTTTTATAAATTCTATTCCAATCTAACTACAGAGCTGAGATGAAGAATTCATCGTTAGATGCAATATTTCTGTCTTGTAGCTGGCAGATTCCTCTATTGCATCCTATTCTGAACGGCCTGTTGGGCACATAAGAAATGACCTGGATAACAAAGAAGTCATCTGAATATGAGTATATATATTGATTTAAATAAAAGTGTCATATTTTATTTAAATTAAAAATCTTAAACTTTGTCAAGATCCTTTCTCTTTCAGCTTTCTGGAATAAAATTTGAATTTCAGAGAAATCTCATAAGCCTCTAGACTGCTTGTCAGATACATATGGATGATAGTCTATGAATGAATTAGAATATGGAGAAAAATACAGGAAGTGGAAAATGGAATGACTGAATCTACCCATCTGTATCAGTCAGTTCCCTGTTATTATAACAAAGTATCTGAAAGAGTAAATAGTTAACTATTTAGGAAGCAGAGCCAAGTACCTTCTACTAGGCCCTGCTTCCTAAAGTTTCTCCGCCTCCCAATAGCACCACCTGGGCACCAAGCCTTGAACACACAGCCCTCTCAGGGACACTTGTCCAAACTAACACCACTGAAGATGTACTCACTGAAAAGATTTGTTTATTGAGTTTATGTACTTTTATAACTCATGTCAAATAATTATTTGGACTGTAAATCTTCTTACTCAAAAAAAGAATATAAAAATATCTTTTTGAATCACAGAGAATTCAAAGAGTGCTACCACAACCACCACCAGAGACAAGAGGTCCTGAATAGTAATTTATTCATGAGTGGATGTGAACAGCAGTGGCTGAAAGTAAAGGGATGCTAAATAAGTAGTTCTTTAGTAGTTTGAATGATAGACAGTTTGAGCTTTAGTTTTCTTCTAGCATTTAAATATTTATCATCATAATGTTAATAACTCAGAAAAATTCCCTCAGTGGACAAAAAAGTAGAGAGTTTGGATCTCAGAATGCACTAATACCATAGCCACTAGCCATATGTAGCTATTTAACTATAAATTAGTTGAAATGAATTTTAAAACTTCAGTTTCTCAGTGCAATTAACCACATTTCGAGTGCTCACTAACACCTATGACTCATAACTACCTTTATTGGATGGCATAGATATAAAGCATCTCCATTGCTACAGAGAGTTTTGGGACAGCACTGATCTAAGGCATCAGCAGGAAGTAGTTTCACTTTGACTCATTTCAAAACATGGTTTCTGTTTTGTGTCCCTTATCTGAACAAGTGCACTCTAAGACAGGACGATCCTTTCCTTGGCCAGTATGTGACCCCTGAAAAATGATAAAAGTCTCAGTGTCCTTCTGGCAGACTAAAATTGAAAAACGATTACAGATTTATAACCCATACTTTCTGAGATTATATGTTAATCACGCTCTGATGTATAAGCCGCCTCAGGTCATTTCTTCTGGCACTGGCATCGGTTTTTACTCAACTGTGGTTTATAATACAGATGTTCATTACCATTCAAACACAGCTGTAATGCTCATTCCAGCATTACATGATGAAGAAAGCTCCTAAGACATCTTTCCTTTGATTCCAAACAACTTATTATGATGACATTAAATCTGCCCGTAGTTATTACTAACTTACTCATTCAGGTCTACATTCACAAGAAACTGACCTTTTGCTCTAGAATATCTGTAGGTGGATAGATAGGAAGACAGATAGATAAAGGCAAATAACAAGTTAACTAAACAGTACTAAATCATTTTGCCCTGCTTATCATCAGCAGTTATTTAGATTCTTTTTCAATAACTCAGTTCAATAATTCTTCTACAGGCAAATGACTTGATAAATCAAAGGCATTAGTTACAAGCCTGTAAAACATTGTAGAAGAAAATCACAATATCATATGATAATATGATTAAAATATAGTACAAATTTACATCTTGTAAGATTATAAATGTTCCTCCAAATTTCTCATCAGCTATTCAGAGATAATGGCTATCAAAATAATTAATAAGCATTTAAAAATAACTAGGTCAGGAAGGTAGCTATTTCCAAGGCTAAAATAAAAAACTGTGGGTATAAACTAGACAAAAGCTGTCAGTTTTTGACTCTCCAGCTGCTTCTCCATGTGAAGCTGTGTGTCTGCCCAGGAAATCCACAGTTTGGGGCGGGAAATCTTCAGTCTCCATGGCCAAGAGAATATTCTTGCTTTTTTAATTTTTTCCTGAAGGACTCATGTTCCTTTAAATCTTTTAAAAATAGTTCATTGGTTTTACAAGGTGCAAACATATTCTCAACTGACTGGCAATGTTAATTGTCTGACTCTTAGCATGGGACTTCCAGATCATGAAATGTATTTTAGTAGTGTTTTTTCGAGATGTGTAGGATGCTCGAGGATTCTTTTGGTGGTATTCCATCTACAGAGACAAACGGAAAAATGAAAACTAGTACTGAATCATTCATTGTTGCTTCCAACACAGATTTAAGTGAGAATTTAATAACTGAAATAGGATTTTTTTGAAATTGAAATTGTGAGAAATGATTCGTGAGCATGAAGAAGATAATATAATTACTGGTAGATATACAGCGTTAAAGTTGAGAAGTGTTCATGAATTCTGTTTGAGAAACCAGCAAATGAGTACACGAGAGACTTCTAGTGAGAGTACAGAGTTCTAAGCACTTGCTATAAAATTCTCCCAACACTCAGAATGAGTTGGTGTGATTGCCTTTGTTCAATTTCTTTCTCCTTGAATCATACTAATATCTCTTTCGCCTGTGTGGTGGGACACACAGATGTGCCTGTGAGTATTTCCACATGCATGTGTGCACGCACACGCACACACAGCTAAAGAAAGTGCTTCTCTAAACATATCCCCACACCTGACAAATCTCAACTCCCTTCAATCACTCAGATGCCCCTGCGTTCTGATTTTCTGGTGAGGAAAGAGAGAGTGGAAACTTTTGGAAGCTATCAAGCTCCTCTTAAATCAACCAGGTAAATGAGTTACACATGGCTTTTAGTGTTCACGGAAACTCCCAAATAATATGGCAAGGTAGAAATGTAATCCACAGTAATGCATGGAAACTTACTAACAACCGTGGTTTATTCCAAGGGCTGTGAATCTTGGGGTTGTGAAAATACTTTGTGCATCAAACAGTACACGCATCTTCTGGTTGGTATTGGCTTCTACGCATTGTATCTAGCAATTCACTTTCAATTCCCAATAATCCAAACTGAAAAAAATTTCCTTGTTTTCTAATTGTAAATAAGAATGCTAGGTGTTTTGTACATAAAAAAACAAAAAATTGGGGCTGGAGCAGTGGCTCAGCGGTTTCAGTGCTTGCCTGGCAAACATGAGGACCCGGGTTTAAACCCCAGCACCACATACACAACTAAGTGTCGGAGAAATAGAGGCCAAGTGAAGAAATAAATAAAAGCAATTCTCTTTCTCTCTCCCCCTCTCTCTTACAAAAAAAAAGTTATTTTCAAACTCTGAGACTTCCAAACCCAAAGCTATACCAAAGCCACTATGATTTACAGACTTGCTCCATTAATAGTGCTGCTGAATCCTGGTGGTGACTGCAGTGTGTTGTGCCATACTGTGAGGTGCTGTTATCATTCTCATTCCATAACTATGGGAACTGAAAACCAAAACAGTGGAATTTCTAAATTTATATAGCAAATTAAAATGCTTTTCCCTCTTACTATTTTTCATTTCTTTATACTTATTTCATTATAACCATTTGTTCCTTCCACAGATTCTTACCAAGCTCTGTACAGGGCACTGTATAAAAGCTGGGAATACAAGCCTGAACAGGACTGTCTTGGTGCTTGTCCTCAAAGGGCTCACCACCTAGTAGATTGAACATGTGACCCAGCAGGAAGCAGAGGGACTCTACGAGAAGCCAAGAAAGCCACGTGGTACCTTTATCCTCGGAAATTCCCAGGACCTCATGTGGAGAACAGCAATCAGCAACCTTCATTCTTTTTTTAAAAAACATTTTAGTTGTTCAGTATAATTATACATAACAATGGGATTCATTGTGATTTAATCATTCACACACATAGCGTAAATTGGTCTATTTTGTTTCCCTGTCCCTTTCCTTTCTCTCCCCTCCCCACTGCCCTGATCCCCTTTCTCAGCAGTACCGGTCTTGCTGTCCTTTTGGCTTCCATGTTTCTCTCTAGCTTCCTCATATGGGAGAAAACATAAGAC
This sequence comes from Aplodontia rufa, assembly GCA_004027875.1. Taxonomy (NCBI): domain Eukaryota; kingdom Metazoa; phylum Chordata; class Mammalia; order Rodentia; family Aplodontiidae; genus Aplodontia; species Aplodontia rufa. The sequence continues at coordinate 8,970 of PVKS010053768.1, forward strand.
CCTTGACTTTCTGAGTCTGGCTTGTCTCACTCAGTACCATATTCTCTAGTTCCATCCATTTTCCTTGTAGAGGAAATAGTTTTATTCTTCTTAATGGCTGAGTAAAACTCCACTATATGTGTGTGTGTACGCATGCACGCGTATCACATCTTCTTTCTCCATTCATCTATTGACAGACACCTAGGTTATTCCATAACTTGGCTATTGTGAATTGCTCCAGTAACTTCTGTACTTGACCCAATGGGCAGTGGCAATGATTATTGCTGCCCCAGGCTGACCATCAGAGTACAATCATCCAATGGCTATAAAGCTGGGCTCACTGCCAGGAACCACACAGAAAGCATAGGGGCCATTGCCTGGCAGCTGAGACTAACAGTTTCAGGGCATCTGGTCATGAATTCACTAAACATTTATTGAGCATGTACAATGTTAGGCACCAGGGATATAAATAGCACACCAGAGGGACACCACCATGCAAATAATAGTAATTTAACCTATGTGTACAATGGATATGTCTCAGAGAATCATCAAATTCTTCCAACCCATATCCCCTAAATAAATCATCCATATTCAGAACTTCTAACAATGCAGTAACCATTGTAAATGTTGTACAACTGGAGATATCACATTAGGAATCTTATCACCAGAATGATCATCCAGCTCAATTTTCTCAGAACAGTTGCAGATTACATTTTGCCCTGGCATAACTAAAGCAGTGCCTTTCCACTGTCAAAATCAGTCTTGTTTGTTTAATAAGTTATGTGGTCGGTCAGCTTATGACGAATGGAGGCTAATACCTGATTTGCTTTGATATCCAGGGAGTAGCTCAATTTTCATTTCTGGAATACTGACTATATGGTGGGCATTACGCCACCTCACCGTTCACAAGATTGAAGTGCAATGGTACCATCCCTGCTCCATAGATAAGAAAATTGAAATTTCAGAGAATTCAGTTACTTGCCCAACTAAAATCACATAAATCTGACAGTTAACACTAAGGTTCAAGCACAAGTCTGCATGGTCCCCCTGGAGCTGAAGACAGAGTAAGTTTGGCAAGAATATTAAAGAATAGAGAAGACTCTCTTCAGAGCAGCTGAGTTGAATATGCTAATTGCTGAGGAGGGACACAATCAGTACCTAGACCGCAAGTGTGGAGATGGGAGGTCTGTGGATGTCCAAGCCCCATGCTCTGCCTGTCTAGGCTTAGCTATTGCTAACCATTTCTTCAGCTCTCACACTTGATCTTGGCATGTGTGCCAGGCCCCTAGCGGACTGACTGCTGGCAGAAGGGATGTCCTGGGGATATACGCTCTTTGCTGGCATACTCCTTTGAGA
>PVKS010053769.1:0-10297 GCA_004027875.1 Aplodontia rufa
TCACGGCCACCATTACTACCACCAGCACCACCACCACCACCACCATCACCATCATCACTGCCACCATTACTACCACCAGCAGTACCATCACCACCATCATTATCACCACCACTATCAGCATCAATACCACCATCACCAATACCATCATCACCACTGTCACCACCATCACCGCCATCATCATCACCATCACCATCATCACCCTCTCCACCACCATCCCATCATCATCACCATCACCACTGTCACCACCACCATGACCATCATCATCACCATTATCACCATCACCAACATCATCACCAAGACCATCACCATAATTATCAAAAACCACCACCACCATCACCATCACCATCACCATCATTGCCACCATGATGACCTATCATCAACACCATGGCTGCTGGTGTCTAAATACCAGTCCTTTCTCCAGCTCTGTGCCAAGCATTCACCTGCACTCTCATTTTCTTCTTTAACAACCCTCCCAGGCAGGTGTTTTTATCCCAATTTTACAGAAGAAACCAGGGCAACCTGAAATAACCCAAGGACAGGCCCTATATTTCTGCTTTCCATTTGTTACTTATAGACATTTCTGGGCCCTAGCTGTACCACCTCCAGGACAGGCTGTTCTGCCTTTCCCCAGGCTCTCAGCTCAGAGCAACTCTGAGCAGAGGTGGATTCAGTGCCCTGGTTGAATCTGGTGACAGTGGCAGTGGTGAAGGGCTGTGGTCCTCAGACAGGCTGCTCAACATAGCTCAGGAGTGGTGTCATGAGGTCCTGCTCCATAATGATGGGTCAGAGGACCTGGTCAGGGTGTGCATGCCAAGTGTGACAGTAGCCATGACTCTGGCTCCCCAGCCATGCACATGACAGGTCCTCCCTCTGTGCCACAGGTACTCCTTCCAGGACGAGGAGGACATGTTCATGGTGGTGGACCTGCTTCTGGGTGGGGACCTGCGCTACCACCTGCAGCAGAACGTCCAGTTCTCTGAGGACACGGTGAAGCTGTACATCTGTGAGATGGCACTGGCCCTCGACTACCTGCGCAGTCAGCACATCATCCACAGGTTTGTGTGCACCTGATGGAGCAGGCTGCCAGGAGCCTCGGGTCAGACCCTCGCCAGAGTGTCCATACTCCAGCAGAACCTGGTCTGGCTCCAAGATCAACTCCATGGCTGCACTGCTGCTGTCCTCCTGGGCCTGGACCCTGTTCACGCAGGTCCACTTGGGGCTGTTAGTCCTCATGGATGGGCCATGGGACCTGCCATATAGTGTCCTGCCACAGCCTAGCAGGCGCCCACTGGTCCATCTACTGTGTCTTGGGGGTTTTTGAACCGATTCTGACATTTGCTTAATGCCTGTCAAATCAGGAGGTGGAGTGTGAAAGTAGACCTGGCCCTGCTTCTCCACCTTGGGGACACTGTGAGGTCATGACTCAGGCACCCAACAGTCACCGGGTGCAGACTGTGTGCCTGGAAGTCAGGGTAGCATGAGGGCTGAGGCCTAGTTACGGAAGGGACAGACCTCAGCCAGCACTCCTGTGCAGCCCTGGAGCTCTGGCAGAGGGGCCAGATGGGATCTGGGTGAGGGGATCCACTGTTGTCCTCAGGGCCTTCAGGCTGCTGGGCTTCTCCTGCCTGGTCTCATGGTGGGGTGTTGTGGCTCCCCTATTGTGGGGAGTGCTATCTGAGGACATGCCAGCATTGTCCCCAGGACCATGCCAAGCCTCCGGGCCTGTGCATCCAGGGCCTGGGCCTCCAGGGCCTGAGCACCCAGGAGCTCCGCTCTGCCGGGGATTCGGGGGCTGGAGTGGGCTGGGCTCAGGACTCCCCACCTCTGTCCTTCCAGGGACGTCAAGCCTGACAATATCTTGTTGGATGAGCAAGGTGAGCTGGGGCCCAGGAAACCCAAGGGAGGGGACTGCGGCCCTGCCTGAGAGGACAGGTCCCCAGTCCCAGATGGTCACGCCTGAGGGCTCCTCTCTGCAGGGCACGCACACCTGACTGACTTCAACATTGCTACCATTATCAAGCACGGGGAGAGAGCAACAGCCTTGGCTGGCACCAAGCCCTACATGGGTAAGCCTGGCTCTGCTCACCACCGCAGCCCTCATTCCTCCAACCCCACGGGGCGGGGCCTGTGTCCTGGCCTGAAAGTCTCAGCTTGGTGATGGGCGGGCCTCTTTTATGGTCCCAGCTAATAGGGTGGAGGGCTCTGAGGATGCCAGGACAGTGGTAGAATGCAAGGATGAGCTGACCTCAAGCATGGGGGTCTGTGGGTCCTGCCATTGAGTCGGGCGTCTGGCTACACATTCTGCTGGGGCTGTTGCAGGAGGGAACTGGCTGCCCCCGGTGAGAAAGGCAGAACCACTGGGCTGGGCCTTCCTGCTCACCTCTGGAGACAACCTGTTCTTGAGGCCTGGCCACCTATCAGGGTGGCCAGCCCTAAAGAGCTCAGCTCTTCCTTGTCTCTCTGTCGGAAAGCTCCGGAGATCTTCCACTCCTTCGTCAGCGGTGGGAATGGCTACTCCTTCGAGGTGGACTGGTGGTCGGTGGGGGTGATGGCCTACGAGTTGCTGCGAGGATGGGTATGGAGCCTGACCCCTCGCCCCCAGCTGGCTGATCCTGCCCTGGGGTGGCCCAAGAACCGGGGAGGGCGAGGCTGCCCCTCAGTTCCCAGTGAGAACTCACACGTACTGTGATGCCTGGATCAAAGATGGATGCCCAAGCAAGCAGCGGAGGAAACTAACTCTGCGGGTCCCAGGAGCAGCGGGTGGGCCTGCACCTCTCCCACAAGGAGACAGGCAGAGTCCACCAGGCGGGGGTGGCTTCTCAGAACCAATCGGACAGGCAGAGTCCAGCAGGCAGGAGGTGCCTCCTTGGAATCATCAGGACAGGCAGAGTGTCCAGCAGGCAGGGAGGCTAGCTTTGGGCCTGGAGGCTCATGCTGCCCTAGGCCTGTACTGCCCTCCCCACCCCTTAGCACTCCATGGGACCCCCGGGACCCTACCCGTGAGGAAGGCAGTCCCTCCTGGCCCTCTAGGTCCTCTGGGGGGCATGCTAACAGCCCAGATGGGCTTCAGGGCTGAGGTGCAGGGCTCGCCTGACATGCAGGCTCCTAGGCTGGACCATTTGCACCTGGGTGGGGGCGGGGCTCTGGGGTCCCGACACTTGTGCTGGCGCTGTCCTGGGTGTGATGGGTGAGCAGCCTGGTATGATGCCTGCCTGTCCACAGAGGCCCTACGACATCCACTCCAACAATGCCGTGGAGTCGCTGGTACAGCTGTTCAGCACCGTGAGCGTCCAGTACGCGCCCACCTGGTCCAAGGATATGGTGGCACTTCTGCGGAAGGTGAGCCACCATGACGTCCCTCTACCCCCCAGCACACTCTGAGCTTGGGCAGCACTGCCTCCTTGGGGCAGGTGGCTCCACCTCTGTGTAGGCGCAGACCATCACTCACACTGTCCCTGACCCCCATGGTGGCTCCTAGACCCCAGGTCAGGAAAGCAAGGCTGTTCCTGAGTTTGTGGATTTGGAGTTCCAGTGGTGGGCTATGCAATCTCTTCTAAGCAAGCTTTGGGGCACTTGTTGTGAGCTGAGGCCCCGGGCACCTTACCTGTTGAATCCTCCTGGGGAGCCCGAGTGTGGGAACACTGGTCATCACCCCCACTTCACATGCTCAGCCCAAGGCACAGAGAACTCGGGTGTCAGGCCATCTGTGCTGCACTCTGGCCTCCTCTGCCGCTGCCTGTCTCCTATGGAGTACACATGGTCTGGGCCACCCCTGCCAAGGAGCAAGCAGAGAAGATACCAGGTGACCTGTGCACCTCCCAGAGGAGAGCTCTGCCTGCAGCAGCCCAGGAGACGTCAGCCTGCAGGGACATGGGACCCTGCTGCTGGCTCAGGGTTGCCTCCCACCCATGGACTAAGGCGGGGCTGGGAGCTGTCCTCACTCAGAGAACCATTCCTTTGAACATGACTAATGCTTCCAGACAGGGCCGCATCAGAGCCAAGCCCAGCATCAGGGTGGGTGTGTGTGGCTCTTGGCTGGACTGCAGGTGCCCAGCCCTGGCAGCCCCGCACCGGCTGCCCTGGCCCACTGGGGCCTGGAGGTTCTGCGCTGGTGGGAGTGGCTTGCATGAGTGACTGTAGGTGCCCAGAGTGCATTGGCTGGCCTCTGCTGCCGCCTGCTGGTGCGTTCTGGCAGAATGCCCCTGCACATCCTGTCCTTGGTGCCAGGTACCCAGATCAGACTGCCCTTGTTCCACATGGTTTTGCTGACCATGCTGCTTTTCCTGAGACTGGTACTGCCCTTCCTTGTGTGCCCTTTGAGATCCCGAATTTTTCAACTCAGGCCTGCAGACACCTCCATGGATGCCCTGGCTTGGGACAGATGGCCACTTTCTGGGAGGGTGATGGACCCTGGGCCTGGTCGGGCTGCCTGTCTGACGTGGGCCTCATTGCAGCTCCTCACTGTCAACCCTGAGCACCGGTTCTCCAGCCTCCAGGACATGCAGGCGGCCCCTTCGCTGGCCAGTGTGCTGTGGGATGACCTGCGGGAGAAGAAGGTGGAGCCGGGATTCGTGCCCAACGTAAGCAAGCCTTGCACTAAGCGGGGACCCAGGGCCAGGCGGGAGGGCCAGGCTCAGTGCCCCGTCCCTCCACAGAAGGGCCGCCTGCACTGCGACCCCACCTTTGAGCTGGAGGAGATGATCCTGGAGTCGCGGCCCCTGCACAAGAAGAAGAAGCGGCTGGCCAAGAACAAGTCGCGGGACGGCAGCAGAGACAGCTCCCAGTCAGTGAGTGGCGGGCTTGCCTCGGGGTCCCTCCACCGCCTGTGTACGGCTTGCAGAGTTCTGTAGGCATCAGGAAAAGTTCAGCAGGTGATCTTCCTGAAGCCCTGACAAGACCCAAGGCCTGCCTTCCACCTTTTCCTAGCACCCCACCCCTCAGCATTCACGCGGCTTTCCTGAGCCTCTTGCTCCTTCTGAAGTGGCTGGGCAGTGACCACTAGGAGCACCAGCTGTGAGCATTGCGGGGCACATGTGAGAAGCCCTTGACAGCATGCCCAGGTGCACCGCATCCAGGTATGTCAGAGCCCAGGTGCACCAGTGTCCAGGTGTATCAAAGCCCAGGTGCAGTGGTGTCCAGGTGCCTCAGTGCTCGCCATGTGCACCACCGGTGTTTGGATGCATCAGAGCCCAAGTGCACTGGCGTCCAGGTGTGACAGAGCCCAGGTGCACTGGTGTGCAGGTGTGTTATTGCCCACCAGGTGCACTGGTGTCCAGGGACTTAACAAATGACCACAATCTGGTGACTATTTTATCTCAAGTTCAAAATCAAGGCATGGACAAAGCTATGCTGGAGAGGGAAACCCCTTCCTGCCTCTCCCAGCTTCCAGTAGCTGTCAATCCTGCACCTTCCTGGGAAGGGAGAGTGTCGCTGCTTCTGCCCCCGTTGTCATGTAGCCTCCTTCCGTGTGTCTGTTTCTCTTCTCCTTACAAGAACCTCAGTTGCATTTAGGGCCCACTGCACTCCACTATAGCCTTATCTTAAGTGGACACCTGCGGATACTTTGTATCCAAGTAAACTCACGTTCACAGGTAGTAGGGGTCAGGACATGAACATGTTTGGGGGGCTCCAGTTGAAACAATTCAGCCCATAAGGCCAGGGTAGGGCTGACAAGAACAGAAGAGCAGCTACGGCTGCAAGTGTAGGTGTCAGGACGACAGAGGATGCAATCACAGCCCCCTGCCCCTGAGTCTGCTGAGCTTGTGGGCGATGCTCTGGGTCCCAGATCCCCAGCCCCTGGGCTGCCTCCCAGACATGGTGAGCCCTTTGATGTCCCTGGGCAGAGGATGGTGTTGCTGACATGGGGGGTGGCCTGGGGGTCATCTTTGGGGCTCTTTGCTTTTTCATGGAACTCAGGCCCCAGTGGGTGGGCAGGGGGACCTGTACCCTGCCTCCCTGCCCTTGACTGTCGATGGTGCCCCTGGTGTCCTGACTGGAGCTGCAGGCAAGGCGCTAGTCTCTAGGTGGTAGGGAGCTTCTCACTGCTTGAGCCTTTCGATGATTTAATAGTCTCCACCTAGCAGGGCATCTCCAGGTCTGGCCTTGGGGTGCAGGAACTGTCCCCACGGGGGAGCCCAGGCCCGGCAGTGTGCAGCGGGCTGCGCTGATGTCCAACAGAGGCTGTGGCTGGGACCGGTGAGTGCAGGCACAGTGGTGGGAATCTGGGTGGGAGGTGTTGTGAAAGACCAGGCACTAAGGGGGCCAGGATTCCTTTACAAATTAGGAACCTCGAGCCTGGGTGGGTTTTACTTAGTAGTTTGATTGATATAGCTCACAAAGCACACCATGGCATGTCCAGATCAGCAGTTTCCTCAGGTCTGTGCTCACCACTGCCGTCTGGGTTAGACCTTCGTGAAATAAAGCGGCTCCCAATCCCCTCTCCTTGCAGGCTGGCGTCCCCAAGGCTGCTTTCTGCCCCTGGAGATCTGCTCTGGGACATTTAGACACTTGAAATCATGCAGCTGTAGCCATCTCTTCCACATGGCTTCCATGTGGCACTGTGGTCCCTGTGTCCATGATTCATGTCTCTGAAGGAGTAACGGGCCACTTCCAGGTCATATGTTGTTTGAGGACAGATCACACTTTGTGTACCTACTCGTCAGTTGGAGGGTACTGGTGGGCTCCACTTCCAGCCATTGTGAACAGCGTTTGCAGCTCTAAACACGTGAGTGCAAGTACACAGACATGGGCTCTCACCCTCCCAGGCTCACACCTGGGAGCGATGCTTCTGTGCCTGCTCCCACCCTGCAGAGCCATTATGTCCCAGTGGCTCAGGGCGCTGCTCCTCCACTCTCCACTCCAGATGCGCTGAGCGGGTGGTGGCCTCTTTGGAGTAGTCTGGCTGGTGTCTGCAGTGTCTTCCGAGTGCCTGTTGGACACTCCTTCTTGGAGCAGTGTCTCCAGAGTCCTTTAAAGCTGGAGTTTCTTCTAAAGGCCACTTGGACCATTTCTTTTAATTGGTGTATTTTAGACCATTCACAGAGGCTGTGCGCACAGTTGGACTGAATCGACCGTATTTCTAAGTGGCCCACATCTTTCCTATTCTTCTTTCTCCCTCCTGCTCGGTCTGCCTTCTCTGGTTCTCGTTTGGTGCAATGCTGCTTTATCTCGTCTCCCAGCCGTCAGCTGTGCTTTATGAACCTTGAAGTGGCTGTGGAACTTGGAAAGTGCCTGTGCTTTCCTCACTCCGCCTACTTGTCCCCATGGAGGTGCCACAGGTCTGCCTCTCCTGCCCTTTTGTTTATTTATCTGGAGTCTGCAATTGCTGAATACTGTCACTGTTGTTATTTTAAAGGTTGCTTAAGAAGAAAAGCAAAAGTTTCCATCTTCCCTCTGTGCCTTCCTGGTGCCTTTCTCCGTGTGAACTGCATTTATGACCTGCCAGGTGCCTTCCCTGAAAGATGGAGTCCCCTCCATCTGCGCACTGAGCCTGTCTTCATTTTTGCTTCACATTTGAAGGATAGCCTCCCTGGATTTGGGATTCTAGGTCGACACGTTCTTTTGATGCTTTAAACCTTTGCACTCTCTTCTTTCTTGCATAATTTATAACAGGAAGTCTGACACAGCCCTGTTTTGCTGTTCAGCAGGTTTTTCTGTGCTGGCCTCTTTGGAGACTTATCCGTGGCCTTCTGCAGGGTGACCCTACTGCTCCCAGGTGTGGGCTTCCTCGTGTTCGTCTTGCACAGTGTTCTCTGAGCTTCCCGCATCTGGGGTTTGCTATCTGTCATTAATTTGAGAGAAGTCCAAGCTGTGTTCAGCTGGGACTCTTGTTTGGCTTTATGGATTTGGGGGAGCAATGGCGCTTTGGCCCCGGCTCTGGTGGGTGCTAGATGCTGTGGCTTTCCAGTTTGTTCTCCTTTTTCTGAGCTGTGACAATGGGAGGGCAGCTTCTAAGCTGCTCACAGGCAGAGCCAGAGCCCAAGTCCTCATTCATCTTGTTTCTTTGCAAGGGCTGTTGATTTGTGTGTTCTGGATACAAGTGCCTTGTCAGAGAGGTGATGTGTAGGTGGGTGCCCTGCTCTGCAGGGTCCTTCTAATGGCGTCCTCGATTTGGCTGTTGCTCATTTCATCTCTTTTTTCTCTGACTGTGCTTTGTCACCTAACCTAAAGTCACAGAGGTTCACTTCCCTTCTTCTTCCAAGCTTCTGCGGCTCTCGCCCTTGCGTCTGGGCCGTGTTGAGCTGAGTTTTGTGTGTGGTGCCAGGTAAGGTCCTGTTGCCTTTGTATGTGGACTTCCCGCTGTCCTGGTACCATCTGTTGAAATGCCATTCTTTCTTGTAGAACTGCGTGGCAGCATTTTCAGAGGCCAGCTGTCCACGAACACAGGGCTTCCCCATGGCTCACAATTCTGCTCTGCTGCCTGCAGATCCCACCCTTGCGCCGGCACACACCGTCTTGATTACCCTGCCTTTGTAGGGGTTCAGGCATCAGGAAACGAGGCTCTCTGACTTTGTTTTTCTTTTTCAAAACTATTAGACAGTTCTGGGTCCCTTGCATTTCCAGGAAATTCTGAGAGGTTTAGGAATTTCCTCTGAGCTTCTTAGCAAGTTTGTTTGTTACAGGGTTAAGGACCAGAGCCTGTCTTGTCACCACGAGTGACATCTGGGGTCTGGGCTGAGTCTCTGCATTGATAGAGGCTCCACAGATGCCCACTGCCCTAGGGATTTGTGTGCACACACCACTCAGGAGGGGCTTCCAGCAGCTGTCACCTGAGGATCGGGAGAAGCTGGCCAGGGGTGAGCACCAGGCAGAGCCCCAAGCAGAGTGTGGACATCCTACCTCTGGGTGTAGATGTGGCACAGGTCTCCTGTCCAGGGAGCTGATTGTCCTCACTCCTGCACCCGTCAGCCACTCTCAAAGGCCGCCCTGCCCTGGTGTGTTGGCAAAGGCTCTGCCAGCCTGTGGCAGGCCGATGCAGAAGCGATAGACATGGGCACTCAGGAGGAGAAGCACCTGCCAGGGAGGACGTGGCACAGGCACCTGGAGGCTTGGGGAGAGGAGCGCTTGGTAGAGCCGGTTCACAGAGGCCAGGCGTTCACAACAGCCCACCCTCACCACTCAGAGCCGCATGTTCTAGATGCTTCTGCAGCGGCTCCTCGGGCTCTGGGGTGGACCAACTGTATGCACGCGGCTGGTTCTTGCGTTCTCCAGCCTCCAGTGCTGTCCGCTCTGCCTCCCCTCAGGCCACACCTGTCAGTGTCAGCGTCTTGCCGGGCTTATTCCTGCCTCCTGCTGCAAGGGCTCTGACCTCTGGGCGCTGCAGCTGTTTCAGAGCACACTTGGCACCACTGACTTGCCATCAAAATGGGGCTGGGGCACCGAGGCAGCTGGGTGGATGGCCTGGCCTCACTTCCTCACGACGAGCTCTGGGGGCTGCCTCCGTGGCAGCTCGTGGACAGAGAGAGCTCTGGAGACCTGCGGCGTCCCCTCATCCTTCAGCGCGCTGCACGTGCTATGCGAGGAGACCCCTGACTCACAGTGGCTGCAGCCTTGCCCCTGCCAACCTCTGCCGGTGCCGCCTGCTCCTGGCCCGGCACTGTAGATGGAGCTAGGTCCACCCTCCTCTGCCCCCATCCATCCGGTTCTGGCAGGGCCATACTTGTGAGTTACATGGGGAAACTGTGGGACCACCACCCCTAAAGTGGTCAGAGTAAAGACCAGAAGTCTGGGACCATGGTCTTCATCCATTAACCATCACTCCCCACAGGGTAGAAACACATTGTCACCTTCTAGCTAGGCTGGCTGTGGGGAGATGGGGTGCAGTTTCGGGGGATTTCACTGACCCTTTCCACTTCAGTATCTGTCCTAACAGCTGAATGGAGGCATCACTGACAGGTAAATCGTACACAGTCAAGGTGTGCAATCGAGGTCACAAGCTAGTCTCCACAGTGAAGTCATCAGCTTAACCAACTTACCGGCGTGCCTGTAACCTCTGTGTCGTTACCTGCATGTGTGATTGATGTGCCCGTCACCTCTCCATCATCATCCCCGTGTCATTACCTGTGTGTGTGTGTGTGGGGGGGTTGACATGCCCATCACCCCTGCGTCATTACCCATATGTGTGATCAACATGCCCATCACCCCTGTGTCATTATCTGTGTGTGTGTGATCAATGTGCCCGTCACCCCTACATCATTACCCGTGTGTGTGTGAGATCAACATGCCCATCACTGCTGCATCATTACCCATGTGTGTGATTGATGTGCCCATCATCCCTGCATCATTACCTGTGTGTGTG
>PVKS010053770.1:0-10302 GCA_004027875.1 Aplodontia rufa
GTAAATGGATGGCTATGGAAGAAATTATGCTGAGTAAAATCAGCTTAACCCAGAGAACCAAGGGTCGAATGTCTCCACTCATCTGTGGAGGCTGGAACTAGACCCTAGCCATTGAGAGAGGTTGTCTAGTAGCATGTGTTAAATCCAGATAAGGTGTAATGTTATTCAACATAATACTTTTTATAGAGATATTGTGGGAGGGGGAAGGGAAGGATAAGGGGGGGTCAGTAGGGGGCACTCCTAGGGGTAATTGTAATATCCAGAATATATACACATTTTATATTATTTTGTTAAAAACTTTTATGGTTGTTCTGTAATAAATCTCTCAATAAAAAAAAAGGGGGAGGTGGGAGGTGGGAGGTGGCCGCTGTCATCCCCAGCTATCCCCTCTTTCCCTACCTTGCCATTGCTTAGACTGAAGACCACCCGGCATTCAAACTCCCTCCCTGAATTGGGCTCAGCCCCGCACTGGCTGTCATACAGGGTGGGCTGCTCTGCTCCCAGGCACCCTCCCCTCTGTGTGGCACACCTGTGGTGGTGGACAGTCGGTCTGTTGGAGAGGGCTGCGAGGAAGTCATGTGTCCAAGGCAGCTTCCCATTCCGTGTTCCGATCATCTGCATTTCTGCTTGGGGACAGATGTTATGTGCTTGCTCCTGTTGTCTTTCCAATCTGATTGCAAACCAAAGAACATCATCAGTGGGACCTGAAATGCCCACAGCCACAAAGGCTGTCACCGCAAATCTCTTTCTGTCCTAGTCAACCCAGAGTGTGATTCCAGGGGACACTATCAGTTGTAGCTAGGTGACAGCTAGATGCAGCACAAACATGTCACAAACCTCATAAGCTCCATGAGAGTGACAGAAACAGGCTGAAAATTAATGTGTCACACACATCCCCGGCTTGTCTGTTTTTCCGATTTAGCCACATTTATACTTTATCAGCAGTAGACGATCTCCTGCCTCTAAATGGCCTTTTGGGATGGTAAATGTCTTTTAAATGAATGTTTCTGCAGAGTTTTCCCCTTTTGTATAAGCAGAGTTTGAAAGCACTTTGTGATGTGATTTGAAAGGTGCTAAAAGGCTCCCACATCCCAGATCTAAGTCCCTGACATCGGGTTCAAACTCCTATAACTGAAGGCAATTATTTGGGATATGACCTTGAGTTCAGAGGACACCCGCTAAAATTCAATACATGATTGGAGAAAGGGAGCCAGTTGACCAGGTAGCACACAGCCCTCCATCCACCTCTTTCACATTCTCCCTTCCCCAATCTGAGTAACCACCATGCACCTCCAGGGCTTTTCAACAAGTGCCCCAGGCCCAGGCTTCAGATGCTCCATGCCACGATTGTCAAATTAGCACATATGGGTATATGACCATAGGCCTCTAGAGAGGGGCCCTCAGTCCCCACAGGGTAAATCTCATTAAATTAATTATACTGATTTTATGAATTTAGAAGATTGGTCCAGATCTCTAATAAGCAGGGACATTGGCAAGGCAACCCGGGAGGAGGGACTCTCCTCTCTGCTGCTCAAAGTGCAGAGCAGGTGCCAGGCCACTGTGCCGGTCAGCTTTCTGTTACTATGACAAATATTTGAGATAATCAAGTTCTAAAGAGAAAAGGGTTACGTTGGTTCTTCTGGGGAGCACCAGTCCAAGGTGGGTTGACCCTGTCACTTTTTCACCTGGTGAGAGAGTGCACCACAGTGGAGCAAAGCCACTCACCCCCTGCTGGCTGGGAAGCTGAGAGAGGAAGAGGTGGGGCTGGGCTCTCACTCTCCCTTTCAAGGGCATGCTTCCTAATGACCTGAAGACCTCCCTCTAGGCCGCACCTCCTACAGCTTCCAAGTCCTCCCACCAGTGCCAAGCTGGGATCTTAGGGCAAGGGGTCAAGGTCACATGTGAGCTCTGTTGTGATTATGCCTGAAGATCTCCTGTTATTGCCGTATCTGCCCTCATCCTCACCTTCCCTTCAACGTGCATATATACTCTCTGCAAAATAACAGGATATGTTGTGCCAAGCACACAGGATGCCTCAAGCCCCAACCTTGGCACTGCATATGTTTTCCGACTTAATCCCCAGAACAACCTTTTGAGGCCAGTTCTACTGTTGCCCCATTTTACAGATGGTAAGATTTAGGCTTACAGCAATTGAGTGACAGGCCATGGTCAATCAGATAATACACAGCAAAAATAGGCTTCTGACTCAGGTGTCCTTACCCCAGAATCCACTTTAAACCTTCTGAAACTTATGTGGACATCAAAATAACCAGAATGACTTCCGGGTCTCTGCTAGAGTTTCTGATCCAGTAGGTTGGGGTTGGGGCCTGAGAATATGCATTTCTGACAGGTTCCCAGATACTGTTGATGCTGCTGTTCTGGGGTCCCCAGTGCCATATCGTGAAGCTGAAGAAGCCTTCCTTCACATAGGCCCCTCCAAGGCCCCAAAGGGATCCAAAACATGAGCTCATAAAATCATACATCTGTGCAAAATTTAAAAATATAAGATATTTGCTTATTATTATTATTATTATTATTTTGGAGAGAGAATCAATTTTTATTTTTCATCTGGTTCTTGTTTCTCCAACACCCAGCTGTGTACTTGGTGTGGTGCTGGGGTTCAAACTCGGGGCGACGTGCATGCCAGGCAGCACCATATCCGCTGAGCCACCATCCAGCCCTAAACATTATTTTCTTAAAGCAGATTTCTTACACTTATATGAGCTTTGGACCCCAAAATCCTGGATCTGCCTGGGACTCTGATGTCTTCCTACATTTGAATTGCTCCTGGGTTCCCCTCCCCCATTATTTAGAGAATACTTCATTAATTTGTGCCATCAAACCCATTAGATAAGATAGTATATATTTAATACAGTGTGCTACAGCTGTACAAATGGAAAAAAATTAAGTTTAGTGTTTCAGGACAAATATGGCTGTTAATTTCTATACAATGCCAACTCAACATGGCAAGCTGGGATACCTTCTCCAAAATTGACGGCACAGCTAGAGTTCCCAAAAATTCAAATTGTATACATATATATATATATATATATAATATTATATTATATTATATTATATTATATTATATATACACACGTATATGTACATATATATTTATATTTATGTAAAAGATCAATAATGGCAGTATGTTTTCCACCAATAGAAGCAGCAGCTTTTTCAGGTACTGCAGTCATCTGAACAAAATTGTAGAGACATCCTGTGCACTCCATTAAAAAAAGAAAAAAAAAAAGCCTTTCTCCGGTTTTTATCGCCCATCAGGTCTGAATCACATTACAAAGTCCATTTCACAAGCCATCGCTACCCCCACCCGGCAGTCTGGGATTTCACAAGGTTCTCAGGTCTGTGCTCAGACAGCCCCCATGCAGTCTGTCTGCGGGCTCCAGATAAGGGGACTAAAGTAGCTTAATGTATTACCGCGAGCCTCAACCCAAGGGACACCCTGGCGGGCGTCTGATGCATGGGACCTTAGGGATGTCACCCACACCCTTTCTAGGGAGGCTGGAGATGGAGAACCCCTTGTGACACTTGGAGCCTGGGGGACAGTGAGGAGCCCCTGCCTCAGTGCAGGAACAGGGCTTCAGCAGAGGATGGTGGAGGGTGTAAGCGCTGCTCCAGCCTTCCGCCTGGCGAGAGCTCAATACTGCCTGGAGGTGTGTGAGCATGGAAAGAGAAGAAAGGAAGTGAAAACCTGACCTGACCTACAGGGATTCAGACGCTGGAAAATCCCACAGGAGTTTGGTTCTTGCTCTGGTTTGTACGCGTCCCTCACTGTCCACATTTTGGAAACTTAATTTTACAAGGTGATTAGCACAGGAGGGCTGTGACCTCATGGATGGATTAATGCTGGTGAGGTCCTGACAGAAGGAGGAGTTAGTTCCCATCCCCTTTTGCCCATTCAGATTCTGCCATGGAATGACGTAGAAAGAAAGTCTTTGCCAGGTGGAAACCCCCAATATTGAACTTCCCAGCCTCCAGAACTTTACTCAGAACTGTAAGAAATAAACCTCTGTTCTTTATAAATTATACATCCTCAGGTATTCTGTTATAGTAGCATTAAATGGACCAAGACAATTCCCCTCCACCACTTCCCCCATGCAGCAGCCTGTAGGCCAGTGCTGTCCAACAGAAATACAATCAGAGCCACAGAAGTGATTTCAGATTTTTAGCAACTACATTTAAAAGTCCAGAAATAGCAAAATTAATTTTAAGGATATATTTAATCCAGTTTATTAAAATATTATCACATCGACATATTAGCAATACAAAAGCAATCAATGGGTTATTGTACAGATTTTTTTTCATGGTAAGTCTTTGAAATCCAAAGACCCTTTACACTTACAATGCTTCTCAATCCAGGCACTAAACTATCAATAGATAAAGTAAAATGTAGACTGAACAAAATAATGAAGTTGTGTTCAATAAAAAGGATTTTCTATTGCTTCAGCTTGAAAATATATTAAAAAGTAATTTTAAAAACTTCAGACCTGGGGCTGGAGGGGTGGCTCAGCAGTTACAGCGCTTGCCTGGCATGCACAAGCACATGGGTTCGAACCCCAGCACCCATGTAACAACTAAGTGTCAGAGCAACGAAAGCCATGTGAAAAACTCAATAAAATTCATTCTCTCTCTCCCTCTCTTTCTCTGTCTCTCTGTCACTGTCCTTCTCTCTTAAAACAAAAACAAAAACAAAAAAACTTCAGACCTTCTTTTGATATGGCTACATTTCATGTGGAACTTGAGGATAAAAAAAAAAAAAGATAGCCTGGGCCTTGGGGATATTAATCTGCACAGAGCGATGCCAGCATCTATGCCGTTGTGGTTGTAATGGTGGCAGCTGTCTACAGATGTCACAGGAAAAGATTTTTGCAATTTGAAGAAAAGCAAAAAACAAACAAACAAACAAACAAACAAAAAAAAAACAAAAAACCAAGCCAAGGTGGCTGGCACTCCTCGCATAGAAACCTATCCCAGGAAAGCTCCATTCTGACCTGTTACTGATGCAGCGTCTTGCGTGTGGGATCAGTTCTTTAGAGTCTAGTCCTTTGCTAAGCCATCAGCTTCAGGAAGGTAGGAAGTAGGTCTCCTTTTCACTACTCCATGTGTTGAGCCTGCACAGGGCCTGTGACTGGAGCTCTCAGTATTGTTGGGAGAATAAATGGGAAGGTTGCACAAAGCCTCCTGAAGGCCAAAGCGGTTGGGGTACCTGGGATTCTGCTCATGTGAGCAAATCAATCCAAATCAGGGCTGAGCAAGAAGGCAAGATCAGCAAGTGACCTGCCATTTAGCTAAAAAGGGAGAACCACTGAACTGGTAGGATGGTCCTTTTTTTTTTTTTTTTTTAAGAGAGAGAGTGGGGCTGGAGCGGTGGCTTGGCAGTTATGGTGCTTGCCCGGCATGCCCTAGTACACGGGTTCAAACTCCAGCACCCACGTACACAACTAAGTGTCAGAGCAATGAAAGCCAAGTGCAAAAACTTAAATAAAAATTGATTATCTCTCTTTCTCTCTTACTGTCCTTCTCTCTCTAAAAAGAGAGAGAGAGAGGAACAGCAAGAGAGAGAGAGAATCAATTCCACCTAGTATTTCAAAATGTGGCTTCTGTTGGTTGGACACTTTGCTGTGTATGTGGTGCTGGGGTTCAAACCGGGGTCTCTGTGCATGCGAGTCAAGCGCTGTAACCACTGAGCCACCGCTCCCGCCCCAGGATGGTCCATCTTACAGGTCAAGTGCGTGAGGGCTCAGTGGACAGTACTACCGTAACTCCTGGTTCCCGACCGAGCCTCAGTCTCCTTTGCCTGTGGTGCTTTCCTTCCTAGGCAGGCCCTGTTTTCTGGGTCCCTCTTCTTTTTCCTCAAGTTGTAAGGAAGTCGTGGCCTAACAGTTCCAACTCTTGCTGGATGAGGGGCCATGCCTTTCACCAATGGGGAGCTGGTTAATGCTTAAGGAACCCTGGCTACCTCAGCGTAAAGGTCAATGCATTACAAAAGCAGCAAGACACATGCGGATCCCCAGATGAGAGCAGGACCAGGGCAGGCACAGTCAGAGCCAGGTCCTGCGCACACCTCCTCTCTGCGTCTATCTGAGTTCCGTGTGTCCGCCTGCTGGGAGGATCTGCTTCTGTGGCTGCAGGCCCTGCTGTCCTCCCACACTTTTCCAGGTTCAATGGCTGGCGAACCTCCGCTCCTGAGAGCCACACCAGCCACCCAAGTGATGGCAGGTAGGTAAGAGGTTCTTTCCTGTTTTATCTCCCTCCCCAGCACCTGCCCAGGCAGAGGATTGCAGCCCTTTTCTTCTCTGGTCTACAAGGAGTGTCCTGGAGGTGACAGGCAGAGCTATGGAATTTGGACGCTGCCTAGGAGGCTGGTGGGAGCTTAGAGACCTGGTAGAAGTCTCCCTACCTCCACATTCCATGGGCTCTATTTTAAGTAACTCTCAGAGTGAGTGTGTCAGTGCTTGATCTTTCTCCCATGGACCGTGGTGTGTGTGTGTGTGTGTGTGTGTGTGTGTGACAAAATACGCAAACCAAAAAAATCTATCATTCCAATTATTTTTAAGTGGACAGCTTGGTGGCATTAAGCACATTCACAAGGTTGTACAGCTCTCACCTCTAACTACCCTAAAACTCTTCCATTGCCTCAAACAGAACTCTGTACCATTAAGCAGTAACTTTCTGTTTTATTCTGCTTTATCATTGCTGTTGCAGCCAAAACACCCAACAAGAACAATTAGAGGAGAAAAAGTTTATTTGGGGGCCCACAGTTTCAGAGGTCTCAGTCCATAGGGGACCAATTCCATGCTCTGGGCTGGAGAGGAGGCAGAACATCATGATGGAAGGGCAGGGTGTAAAAAGCAGCTGGGAAAATGGCACTAGGAAGTAGCATGAGAGACTCCCCTCCTCACGGACAAAACGCAGACCCCAACGGCAGGTCCCCCAGTGACCGGCCTGGGCAGCCACCCAGTTAATCCCATCTTCAGTTACCTCTGATGAGGTCAAGACTCATAACCCAATCATTTCACCTCTAAATCCCCTTGCATTGTCTCACAGGTGAACTTTTGGGGCACACCCAATATACAAACCATAACACCCCCTCTTTTTTCCTCCCCCAGCCCATGGCAACTTTTATTCCGTTTTTTATCCATCTGCCCATTCTAGTTTCCTCACGTAGGTGGAATCAAAGGACCTTTGTCCTTGAGTGTCGGGCTTGTTTCATTTAACATAACGTCTTCAAGCTCTTTCCACGTTGTAGCAGGGGCCAGAATTTAGTTCCTCCGTAAGGCTGATTAATATTCCTAAGGGACCGTAGATGCACATTGCATTGCGCGCACCCACCGATAAGACCCTGAGGTTGTCTCTGCCCCCTGGTTTCGTGACTAGTGCTGACACAAACATTGCTGTGAGTCCGTTTGCATCCCTGCTTTCAATTCTTTGGGGGTTATACCCAGAAGTGGGATTGGGGATGCATAGGTAATTCTGTGCTTAATTCTTCAAGGAAACATGATATTGTTTGCCACAGACTCTAAATTTTATTAATCACCTGGGAATTGTTAATCAGAACCAAATTTCCTCAAAACCTCATCAGAATCCTCCAAACGGAGTTTGAAGCAGGGCTCTGCTGTGGGGGCTTACAGCTCTGCGGCCACCAGTGGAAAAGGCCAACACAACCTCCTCCCTTACACGAGAGGAAATGCAACTCCAGAAGGAGCTGAGAGGGCCAGTCTCTTTCTTAGGGCACCCGCACTTCACAGGAGAGAGGTGAGGATGGAGCTCAGCTTGACTGGCCACTCATTCTAAATGTCACTTGCCCAGAGACCCTGACCACCCTCTCTGAAGTGGCTCCTCCCTCCCCTAATCACTTTCTTGCCTTGTATTCTCTGCATGTTACCTTACTCATTTGTGTCCGTGTTCATTTGGTCTCCTCTAAATCCAGGTAAGCAAGATAGGTACCTTTTCCACCTTAACTGCAGCTCAGCATCTAGAACTGTCTCTTGCATATTGCAGGCACTCAAGTGCTTTTTTGAATCAATGAATGAAATATAAAATATATATACATATATATATGCTGGGGATGGTAGCACAAAGCTGTAATCCCAGGAACTCGGGAGGCTGAGGCAAGAGGATCTCAAGTTCGAGGTCAGCCCTGCAACATAGTGAGACCCTGTCACAAAATTAAAAATAAAAAAGGATGGGGATGTAGTTCAGTGGTAGAGCTTCCCTGCATTTAACCTTTAGTAATGCCAAAACCTAAACAAAACAAATACATATAGCTCTCAAATGTGAAAGATATTCTGAGACCTTCACAATTCTCCCAAGCACATAATGTTCCTAATAAGAACAATCACTTTTTTTTAAAGAGAGAGGTATAGCAAGAGAGAGAGAGAGAGAGAGAGAGAATCAATTTTATTAGTTTTTCATGTGTCTTTCATTGCTTTAACACTTTGCTGTGTACATGGTGCTGGGGTTCAAACTCACGTCCTTGTGCATGCCAGGCAAGTGCTGAAACTGCTGAGCCACTGCTCCAGCCCCAGAATAACCACTTTTTAAAAGGAACTGAATGATCTTTGAAAAAGGGGGTCAAAATATAACATGGAGGAGAGACAGCCTATTCAACAAATGGTGCTGGAAAACTGGACAGCCACTTGCAGAAAACTCAAATTAGATCCTTATCTCTCACCATGCACAAAAATCAATTCTAAATAGATCAAGGAATTAGAAATTAAGCCAGCTACCTTACAATTGCTGGAAGACAAATTAGGACCAACACTCCAGCCTATAGGAGTTAGTAACGACTTCCTCAACAAGGATCCTAAAGTGAAAGAATTACCATCAAAAAATCAATGAGTGGGATGCCATTAAATTAAAAAGTTTCTGTACAGCCAAGGAAATACTCAAAACAGTCAAGAGACAACCTACAGAATGGGAGCGAATCATGGCCTTTGATCCCTCTGACAGGGGACTAATATCCAAAATTTACACAGAACTCAAAAAACACAATAACAAAAACACAAGCATCCAATCAATAAATGGGCCAGAGAGCTAAACAGAAACTTCTCAACAGAGAACATTGAGCAAGCCAATAAATACATGAGAAAGTGTTCTAAATCACTAGCAATCACAGAAATGCATATCAAAACTACATTAAGATTTCACCTCTCAGGGCTGGAGCAGTGGCTCAGCAGTGGCTCAGCAGTTGCCGTGCTTGCCTGATATGCGTCAGTACTCGGGTTCAAACCCCAGCACCACGTACACAACAAAGTGTTAGAGGAACAAAGTCACGTGAAAAACTAAAATAAAAAAATTGCTTCTTAAAAAAAAAAAGATTTCACCTCTCTCCAATCGGACTGGCAAAGATGAAGAACACAAACAATAACAAATGCTGGAGGGGTTGTGGGGAGATAGGAACACTAGCACAATGTTGGTGGAATTGCAGATTGATCCAGCCACTCTGGAAAGCAGTGTGGAGACTCCTCAAACAATTAGGGTTGGATCCACCATTCAATCAAGCTATCCCTCTCTGGGTATTTTCCCAGAGGAGTTAGAATCAGCACATACAGCAACACAGCAATATCCATGTTCATAGCAGCTCAATTTACAATAGCTAAATTATGGAACCAACCCAGATGCCCCTCACTGGATGAATGAATCCAAAAACTCTGGTATATATATATAAAACTCTGGTATATATATTGGAGTTCTACTCAGATATTAGAATCAATGATATTGCATTTATTGAGGGTAAATGGATGGCATTGGAAGAAATCATGCTGAGTGAAGTTAGCCAAACACTGAGAGTCAAGGGTCAAATGGTATCCCTCATTTATTGAGACTGAACCTAAACCCAGCCTTGGGGGTAAGTAGACAGACTCATGTATTAGATGCAAAGAACAAAAATGCAAAATGCTAATATTTATGAGATACAGTTGCAAGATATTTCATAAGACATTTGAACAAGCTATACTGCATACCTGTACAAAAATGTAAATGTTTAATCCCACTGTCAAATATTTTGAAGTATAACAAGGGATGATAGGAAGGGAGGAGAAGGGGAAATGTTGGAACTGAGATAAAGCAAGGTACATTCCAAGCAGTTGTAAATGTCTCTGTATATACTATAGCCATATATATACATAAAATGTTCTTCATAGGTATAAGAATTATGTCACCGTATTTGGGTTTTTGAGGAACAATATAGGACCCAGAAGGAAGGCAAGGGATCAGGGAATGGGAGGAGGGAGGTAGAGGGATGCGGGGGGGGGGGATATTGAACAAATTGTGTTGCTGAAT
>PVKS010053771.1:0-10323 GCA_004027875.1 Aplodontia rufa
TTTTTATTTGAAGCATGCTTGATTGTTCAACAAATAAATTTCTTAATTTAAAAAAAGCAACCTAGAAAAAGAAATGAAACCCAAAAGAAAACAGTTGAAACAACAGCAGCAAAGTAGAACTTCCAAGAACTGTGTGAAAATTTCAAAATGTGTGACACGAATGTAATTGGATTAACAAAAGAAGAATACAAAGAAAAGCAGAAGAGTATTTGAAGGAAGAAGGGAGAAATTTCCAAATACTAATGACAAACATCAAACTACATACCCAGGAAGCTCAGAGAAATACAAAGCACAACAAACTTAAAAAAATATTAACATTTAGGGATACCATATTCAAACTACAGAAGACCCAAAGGACATTTAAAGAGAGAGAGAGAAAAAGACAAAGGAAAAATCTTGAAAGAACTCAGAGGATGAGAGTAGCAAGTTATCTACAGAGAAACAAACATAAGAATTATAATGGATTTCTTGTTAGAAACCATGGAAATAAGAAGAGAAAGATTGTTGAAAAATAGCTACACAACTTAAAATTCTAGATTCAGAAAAATTATTCTTCGAATATAAATGGGAAAGAATGACTTTTTTTTGCAAAAACAGAAATTTAAGTATAACTGATATGCTTAGAAAGGAAGTGAAATCAAATGACATAAAAGAATTAATTAAAGAAGGAAAATAACCTACGAGGAAGGAAGAAAAAACAAAAACAAAAAAAAACAAAATATAGCTAATAGGAAAAATAGTTACAAATATGATAAATATTAATCCATCTGTCTCAAAAATAATTTAATTTTTTAAAAGTAATCCAACTCTATACTGTTTGTGTGAAACCCATATTAAATATAATGATTCAGATAAATTAAAATAAAGAAATGATGAAAGATGTAACATGTTAATTAAAATCAAAAGACCTCAAGAGCATTACATTGTGATACTGTAGTCACTTCTTCAAGGAAACAATCCAGTGCTTCATGGGTATAAACCATGAAGCATATCAAAGTATCTGAGCCCAAACTCATAGACACATAATGTAAAAGAGACAAACCTGCCATAATAATTAGAAACTTCTGAATCCTTCTATCAGTAATCAATAGATCCGGCAAGCAAATATCAATATGAAAATAGGGATAGAATGAATTCTGAACCCTAAAATACATTTTAAGAAATCCAAGAGGATGGAAGTAATACAAAGCTTGTTCTCAGAATATAATAGAATTAAATTAGAGATCAGCAACAGAAGGACAGCTGTATATCTATAAATAATTGGAAATTATAATCTAACACATGGATGAAACACATGATTAATTTTGAAATATTTTGTACAAAATTAAAATGAAAATTTGTAGGATGCAATAAAAGTAGTGCTTAGATAGAAATTATAGCATTAATTGTATATATTATAAAAGGTGAAAGCTTGAAAATTAATAATCTAAGTTTCAATCTTTAAAAAGTAGAGTGAGTAGTTACAGTAATACATGCCTATAATCCCAGCAACTTATAGGCCAAGACAGGAAGACCGTATATTCAAAGCCAGCCTCAGCAACTTAGCAAGGCCATAAGCAACATAGTAAGACCCTGCCTCAAAATTTCAAAATAAAAAATAAAAAATAAATAGGCTGGTTAAGCACCCCTGGGTTCAATCCCTTGTACCAAAAAAAAAAAAAAAAAAAAAAAAAAAAAAAAAAAAAAAAAAAAAAAAAAAAAAAAAAAAAAAAAAAAAAGAAAGAAAGAAAAAAAGAAGAGACTCTTCAACATAAAAATAAGAATGAAGAATAGAGAATTAGAGACACTGAAAACTTGAAATAATATGAAAAATCAATGATACAATGATACCTAAAGTTGGTTCTTTGGAACCATCAAAAAATCAATTAGTCAGTAGCCAAATAGAAGATATAAATTCTCAATATTAGAAATGAATAAGAAATCATTACTACTGATCCTGTGAGAGGTCAGAAACCACCACACTCTCAAATTTCATAAATTAGGTAAAAGATATAGCTTTTAACATAAAAGCACAGTAAAGAAATAAACTTAAAAGCCTATACCAATTAAAAATATTGAAATAGTAATTTAACTTTCCCAAAAAGATACGTCTAGGCCTTGATGACAAAACAAAAAAAATAAATGTATGTATACTAACCAGCATATATACCCACTTCTATGCATATTGCATTAGATAATCATCTGGATCTAAATTAAGCTAAGCATGACTATATACTGAAGTCTTCAACTCTAGACCATTACCACATGGGCCACTGGAAGCCACATTCCTTGTTTATTTACAATCTCCCACTCCAACAGTGAGAAAACTGGTTCTCATCATTCACCCTCTATTTGCGTAATTTTAATTAATTTCTAAATATTGTTTCCACGGTAACTGAAAATGCATGTACTACATGGATAGGGCCCAAGCATTCATTTTAGCTATATTTATATTTTGTTATTCCTTATAAATCATGTTTTTAGAAAAAATAACTCTGTATCAACTCTTAATATTCTCTTTTCCTTCAAATCCTCCACTTTGTGTCAGGTCTATTCTTGGAATTTATATTTGACACATGGTGAGTAGTAAGGGATCAACATGTTTTCTGGTAAATAGTGGCCATTGCAAACTAAAAAGTCTTAATAGGACCAACTTGCTCTTTCAAGGCACTCTGATCCTATGCCCCATGTCTAAAATGGTTGACAGTCATTTCAAGACATTCAATATACCACATGGTCAAAGTGGGAAGGAGAATACAAGAGGAAATCAAGGTGGGTACATATTCTCAGAGGGATCTCTGGTTCCATGACCATGTAATTTGTCTTCTGCACTTTCCAGAGTCCGTATTCCACTGCTGTCTGTACAGTGTTAATGGAACATATCTCCTCTGCACCAGGTCCTCTTTCTTTAGCTCACCCATCCTGCAGTTTCCACACAGAAAACTGTGCATTTCCTCATTTTTGACAATTACTATTTGATGGTATCTCCTAATTTATGTACTAGAAGGAGCACTGGAGGGTGGATATTAATCAGAATGTAATAAAAAACTACACAGTAAAAACTCAACTGCCAAGTTTCAATGGCTGAACAATAAGAAGGTTTATTTCTTATTCAAGCAATGTCATGTAAGAGACCATCCACCGTCTTAAAACCATTCCATCTGAAACAGGACCTCGAAGATTGCTACAATAGGGGCAGAAAGAACTGAGAGTCATGGCAAATCTGTTTGAGAACTAGGCCTAGAAGTGGCCTGCCTCATTTTAATCCAGTAATGTAAACCCTGCACTCCTACAGTAAGACTAGGAAATGTGATTCTCCTACATGCCTAGGAAGATGTAAGCATGTGTTGAATACATTTAATCAGTCACAATTCTCAAGATCAGGAGTTTGTTTCTACTGTTAACTTGTTATATTACTGTTCCAAATTTGGTATTCATGCATTTGTTGATTTATTTTTACCATTGTACAGTTATCATGCAGATACACTGGGGTGAGCATTCTGCAAGGAACTAGAATATAAAGGTAAAATAAGAGTACTGTCTTGAAAGAGATAACAGGAAGAATTTCCCAGTGTTGTAAGTCCTACAAAAGAAATATGCTCACTGTATGATCTAGATGATTAAAAGGCTCGTGTGCAATGGTATTTATTTGTGTGTGTGTGTAAGTTGATGATATCATTATGGATAAATGACTTACTTTTTTATTTTTTTCATATTTTAAATTTTATTCAGAAATTTATTTGTTGAGCAATTAAACAAGCTTCTAATGAAATAATATAAAAATATATAAATACTGAAATTTAGATTTACCCCCAAACCCCCCCAATTACCTACCCTTATGCCTCCCCCTCAGAATAATGACTTTTTACTAAATATGTTATAATATTTTCATACATTCTTTTATAAATTAATACTCAACTTTCCTCAAATTTGGCAAGTGAAAGCCAAATCAATCTCTTCCCTATGTTCTGTTGAGATGTGCCCATGCATCCTTGAATACTCCCCTGCTTTCTTTCTTAGGTCTTCAAACTCCTTTTGCACTTTCCTTTCCCTACATGTTCAATGAGCCATTCTTCCAAGGGTCCTCCTTCCTGTTAATAGGTTAAGAAGTTTAGAAAGCAAGCTGTCGCCCAAGGCTGCTCAGCCTACTCACTATAACTGTGGTGTTATTGTTTCTGAACTTTCAGTTGAGAGAGGTTGGAAGACTCCATTATTTAGCAGACTGGGGGCATGCATTTGTGTGTGTGTGCACATGCCATGTGTATACTAAAAATGGAGAGAAAATAATAAGATAATTTGTTATGGTGACCTCAATGAGAAATGAACAGGTATCAATTAACACAGTGCAATCAAACTACAAAGGAGTAAGTCTGAGAAAAGTGGAAGTATTTTAATGTTTACTTTAATGTTTGACAAATGTACCAAATTTGACAAATATAACAGAATTGCTATAATGACAATAACAAATGGTCTTGGAGTATCATTGAATTAATATCAAAATTTTAACCAGAGACATGGGTTTAATTCCTACCTTGGACACCCACCAGCTTTTATAAATGAGCTTTATGAACTGTTCACGCCTCTGAGCCCAATCTATTAAAGTGAATAATAAATTCACCCTGCTGGCGAGAAGATCGATGAGATGAGGTATAAGCATTTTCCAAAGTGTCAAGTATTACATGCATCTAAGGAACTATTTTTATAGCCCACTTCCTTTGCTTGTACTGTTTGGTGCTCTCCAGGACAGAGTAATCCCTTTATATAGAAACAATGAGTTGAACCAACTGGGAGAATGGAGAAAGGAAGAAAACAATTATAGCAAAAGAGGAAGGAAGAAAGGAATAAAAAATATTGGAGGAATATGAAAGGGAGAGGCATGTTTGATAGATTCTCCAACAAAATCTTGGTGTTAATCTACAGCCTCAGGAACGGACCTGACTGACATGTTCTCCATCCATTGAGTCCATCTGGAATGTGACATAAAGGGGCCCCAGAGCATGCTCTCCATGTAGGGTGTGGTGACAAGCTGGCTTGTAAATGAGGTACAATGGGGAAGCTACGCAAATATGTCCATAACTCCAGCAAGAAGCTCTGACCTGAGCTGGGTGGTGGGAAATGAGCAGAAGGAAAGAGTTCTCACCCTCAGGAGCTTGCCCTCTTCTTGAAAGTGTGGGGAGAGGAGACATAGACAAGAGGTCAGCCCTTCAACCCACTTCCTGCTCAACCTACCAGGGATGTGGTGTGAAATAAAGTGCTTCTCTCTACCTTCCTAAATCATCAGACCTCATATGATTAGCTCAAGATGTCTCAGGCAATATCAATATAGTCCAAAGACCACGATTTTCCAATGTGCTCCTTCTCCTTAAGTTCAAGAATCAATCCATCTAGGACAAGATGCAAATATCACAGTTAGGTTCTACATTAAATGGCTATAAAAACTGACAAAGTACATTGAGGGACTGTTTGCAGTGACAGTCTCCAGACAAGCAGGGCAGGGACTTGTGATGCTCCTTGAGACAAAAATCACTTGGTGCTGAGGTTCACATTAACTGCAGCTCTCTGCCTAGAGAATTTTTCAAACTGTGTCACAGAGTACAGGAGCAGGGAGAAGAAAATGAATTTTTAGTCTTTGAAGTTAACTGAAACAGCTGGAATTTCCAGAGTGCAGAGGGGATGAAAGTTACCTGGAAAAGAGTCACAGAAATTTGAGGAAGGGTCCACTCAGGTGTAAGGCTGTTTGGGTCCTGGAGACTAAGGGCTCAATGGAAGCATTTGTGGTTAAGACGAGACAGGAATTGCTGGAATGCATATCAGCCAGGGTGGCAAGACTTCAATAAACACTCTGAGCATTAGTGCAGACCCAAGACAGGCAGTGCCTTAGGATTAAGAAGCTATCTAGAATAATGCAGTATAGCCCAGGAACAAATCTTGGCAGGGCTAAGAGCATCCATGAAATGTAATGCCTACCTGGAAAAAAAGAAAACCAAAAATAAAACTTAACCCTCTTGAATGGGCGATCATACACTGAAGACTCTCAAAATATATCATTTATAATATCCACCATAAATTTAAAAAATAACAATAGAGACTAGAACTCTGGTGAAGCAAGTGATGCACTAATTTCAGGTGCAAATTTGAAGGGGTGAATAATGAAGATAAATATGCTAATGTAATATCATATAAACTCAAAATGAATGCAAAAATTAATGACGATTGTGCAAAATATCAACGTTAAAATAAGTGTTGATTTTTTCTTTTGCTTCAGCATTACAAATATCAAAAAATGTCTTTCATTTCTTCAAAAGCAAGGTGATTGTTTAAAATTATATGAGACATGTAGACATAAAAATATATCAATAATAGCAAAAGGAAAGGATGAGGAAATATGGAAATATGTAGTTTAAATCCATACATTATATACAAAGTGGTCTAATACTTATTCAAAGCAGGCTTAAATAAGTTAAAGATACCTAGGGTAATCCCTGGAGCAACCTGATAAATAATAGAATGAAGAATTGCCATCGTGAAAGACCTGTGGAGGAAATAAAATGGAATACTAAAATCAGAAGATTTAACACAAAAGACAATAGTAAAAGATAAAAAAAGAGAGAGAAAGAAATAGATGCCTGACTCCTCTGTACCTGCGGTATATACTCTTCTCCCATTGGTAAAGGGGAAAGCCAATTAATCTGATGAAATAGCATCCCCATGATTATGTTTTATTACAGATAAAAGGATTTGGCACATGTAATTAAGATCATATTCAGTTAACTTTTAGTTAATTAAGCAGTAGAGTTTAGGTTGGTAGATCTTACAGAAAAACCTAATCATAAAAATTAGATGAGAATACAATAAATATATATATACTCCAAAATGAACATTCTCAAATATGTGGAAAACTCACTCTATTACATAAAGTCATTTGTGGACTTCAACACAATAACACTAAAAGACTTTAATACTTCTCTATCACCAATTGACAGATCATCAAAGCAAAAAAATAAAATAAAGAGATCATGAGTCTAAACAACTCCATAAATCAAATGGACTTAACAGACATCTACAGAATATTCCACACCAAATTGGTTGAATATACCTTCTTCTCAGCAGTGCAGGGCTCCTTCTCCAAAATAGGCCATATTCTAGTTCACAAAGGAAATCTCAGCAAATGTTAAAAAAATAGATGTCATTCCATGTATCCTTTCAGACCATGATACCATTACCCTAATAATTAAAGGCAAAAATCATAACACAAAATACACATATACATGGATTGAACAGTTCCGTATTGAATGAAGAATGGATCCAAGAAGTATGAGAGCAGAAATCAAGAAATTCTTGGAGGAGAATGAGAAAAAAGCCACAACATATTGAAACTTTTGGGCGAGCATGAAAGTATTCTTAAGAGTGCCCACATTAAAAAACAGGAGATCTCAAAAAAATAAGCTTATGCTCCATCTCAAATTCTTAAAAAAATGAAGAACATTCTAACACCAAAGCCAACAGAAGACAGGAAGATCAAGATCAGAGTTGAAATCAATGAAATTGAGAACAACAACAAACAATAAAAAGAATTGATGAAACAACAAGCTGATTCTTAGAAAAATAAAATAAATAAAATATAGATCCTTAGCTAATCTCACTAAAAAAAGGAGAGAATTGAAGAAAATCAACTTAATTTCCAATGAAAAGGAATCACCACTGAATCAATGGAAATCAAACATTATCAGAATTTATTTTGAAAAACTATACTCTTCTAAATTACATAATCTTGTAGACATGAACAAATTTCTAGATACATACAACATCCTCAAGTTAACAGAGGATGACATTGAAATCCTAAATAGCCCAGTAACAGGCTCTGAAATCCATATATCAATTGAAAGCCCTCAAAAGAACAAAAGATTCCCCATTGAGTTTTACCACATCTATGAGGAGGAGCTAATGCCTCTCCTTATTAAGCTATTCCAAGAAATTGAAAAGGAAGGAACTCTCCCAGACACTTTTTATGAGGCAACCATAACTCTGATACCAAAACCCAACAAAGAAACAGCAGAAAAAGAAAAATATCCCTGACCAATATCCCTTATGAACATAGACATAAAAGTCTTTAATGAGGTTCTGGCAAACTACATTCAAAAACACATCAAGAAGATAATTCATCACAATCACATGGGCTTCATTCCAGGTATGCAAGACTACTTCAACATATGCAAATCAATAAATGTGATCCATCACTTTGAACAGAAGTAAGGACTAAAACCATATGATTATTTCAACTGATACAGGAAAGGACTTTGATAAAATCAAGCACCCATTTTAGCTCAAAACTTTAGAGAAGATAGGGATCAAAAGAACTTATCTTAACTTTGTAAAAGCCATATAAGCCAAACCCTCAACTAGTATAACACTAAATGGAGAAAAGCTGAAAAAATTTCCACTAAATACAGGAACAAGTCAATGCTGTCTGCTCTCAGCACTTTATTCAATATAGTCCTCAAACCGTAGCTGTAACTGTCAGGCAAGAGAAGGAAATCAAAGGGATAAGAATAGGAAGAGAAGAAGTCAAACTATCCCTTTTTGCTGACAACATGACCCTATATTTGGAAGATCCAAAAAACTGCACCAGAAAACTGCTTCAGCTCATAAACAAAGTTAGCAGAGTAGTAGGCTACAAGATCAATACACATAAATCAATAACTTTCCTATAGGCCAACAATAATAGGGCAGAAGAAAAAGTCAGGAAATCGATCCCATTCACAATATCCTCAAAAATAATTAAATACTTGGGAAATAATCTAACAAGTGAAGTAAAAGACCTCTGAAATGAAACATTGAAGACAGAAATTGAAGAAGACCTGAGAAGATAGAGAGACATTCCATGCTCTTGTTTGGGCATAATTAATATAATTAAAATGACCATTCTGCCAAAAACACTATAGAAATTCAATGTAATCCCCATCAAAATACCAAGGTCATTTTTTACAGATACAGAAAAAACAATTCTCAAATTCATTTGGAACAACAAGAAACCCAGAATAGCCAAAACATTACTAAGCATGAAAGAAGAAACAGGTGGATTCACAATACCAGATCTATACTACAGAGGTGTAGTAACAAAAGCAGCATGGTATTGGTATCAAAATAGGAATGAAGACCAATGGAATAAAATAGAAGACTCTGAGGCAAACCTACAAATCTATAAATGTCTGATCTTTGACAAAGTGGGTCAAAATATAACATGGAGGAATGACAGCCTATTCAACAAATGGAGCAGGACAAACTGGACAGGAATTTGCAGGAAGGTAAAATTAGATTCATATATTTCACCTTGAACAAAAATCAAATAAAAATGGATCTAGGAACTATGAATTAAACCAGCTACCATACAACTGCTATAAGAAAAGTTAGAACCAACACTCCAGCATTTGGGAGTAGGAAAGACTTTCTCAACAAGAC
Source organism: Aplodontia rufa (assembly GCA_004027875.1). Lineage (NCBI taxonomy): Eukaryota > Metazoa > Chordata > Mammalia > Rodentia > Aplodontiidae > Aplodontia > Aplodontia rufa. Next base: position 9,439 of record PVKS010053771.1, read on the forward strand.
TACTAAAGCAAAAAACTTAAAGAATCAATGAGTTGGATGCCATTAAACTAAAAATCTTCTACTCAGCCAAGGAATTGGTCAAAATTGTCAAGAGAAAACCTATACTATGGGAGATAATTATGGCCTGTGATTCCTCCAATAGGGGACTATTATTCAAAATTTACAAAGTCCTAAAAAAACTTAAAATAAAAAACACTAACAATCCAATCAGTAAATGGGCCAGATTGCTAAACAGAAACTTTTCAACAGAGGACATTGAACAATCCAATGAATACACGAAAAAGTGTTGTATATTAAAAGTAATCAGAGAAATGCATTCAAAACTACCTTAAGATTTCGCCTCACTCCTGTCAAACTGGCAAAGATGAAGAATACAAACAGTAACAAATTCTGGAGGGGTTTTAGAGAGATAGGAGCAGTAGCGCACTGTTGGTAGAACTGCAGACTGGTACAGCCAGTCTGGAAAGCAATCTGGAGATTCCTCAAAAAATTAGGGATGGATCTACCAAACAAACCAGCTACCCCTCTTCTAGGCATTTTCCCAAAGGAGTTATAATCAGCACATTACAGTGACACAGTAAAATCAGTGTTCATAGCAGCTCAGTTTACAAGAGCTAAATTATGGAATCAATGCAGATGCCCCTCAATAGATGAATGGATCCAAAATTTGTGAGATTATATATATATATATATATATATATATATATATATATATATACACACACACATGTGAGAGTGATATATATATACACACACATGTGAGATATATATATATATATCACATATATATCTCACATATATATATCTCACATATATATATATATATATCTCAAAACTTTAGAGAAGATAGGGATCAAAGGAATACACACACACACACACACACAC
>PVKS010053772.1:0-10296 GCA_004027875.1 Aplodontia rufa
CCTTAGCTGTGCAAAAGCTTTTCAGTTTAATTGCATCCTATGAATTTATTCTTGATTTTCCTGCCTGTGCCATGGGAGTCCTGTTAAGGTAGGTAGTGCTGACCCCTATGTCATGTAATGTTGATCCTACTTCTTTTTCAAGTAATTGTAATATCCAGATCCTTGAACCATTTTGATTTAATTTTTGTGCAGGGTGAAAGGTAAGGATCCAATTTCTGTTGTATACATATGGCTTTCCAATTTGTCCAACACCATTTGTTGAACAGGCTATCATTCTTCCACACTATGCTTTTGCCCCCTTTATCAAATATAAGATAGTCAATGATACAAGGGTTCATATCAGAATCCTCTATTCTATTCCATTGGTCTTCCATTCTGTTTTGGTACCAATACCATACTGTTTTTGTCACTATAGCCTTGTAGTATAATTTCAGGTGAGGAATTGAGATACCTCCTGCCTTCTTCTTCTTGCTGAGTAATACTTTGGCTATTCTGGGTCTTCTGTTATTCCATACAAATTTGAGTATTGCTTTTTCTACATCCATGAAGAATGACGTTGGTATCTTGATAGGGATTGCATTAAATCTGTATAGGGCTTTGGGTAAAATGGCCATTTTGATTATATTGATTCTACCTATCCAACTGCACCTTGAGACTGGCTTCTACTCACCTGCTTCAGAGCACTAACAGGACCTGACACACCCTAATCTGGGGGCCACTAAGAACAAAGACAGCACACTGGACAAGCACAAAGACTTGAGAGACATCTTCAGTCTCTGGCAGGTCTGACTGGTAGGTCCATCGCCTATGTAATGCCAGTCTGACAAGACTGGGAAAGGTGGTTTTCATATCTAAAGCACAAAAACCAACACAGAGAGCCAAGGTAAATGAAGAATCACAGAAATATGTTCCAAATAAAAGAACAAGATATATCTCCAGAAACTGACCCTAATAAATTGGAGTTGTTTTATTTACCTAGCAATTAATTAAAAAGAATGGCCCATCAACAAATAAATTGAAATAAAAAGAATGTGGTATACACCCAATGGAATATCATTCCACCACAAAAAAGAAACCCTATCATTTGCAGCAAAATGGATGGAGCTAGAGGACATCATGGTAAGTGAAATAAGCCAAACACAGTGCCACATTTTCCCCTCATTGGTGAAACGTAAAAATAAATCATTCTCATAGAAAAGAGAGTGGCCCCTAGAGGCTGGGAAGGATAGTGAGAAGGAAGATGGAGAAAGGTTAGATAATAGATACCAAGATAAAGTTAGGAGGAATTAGGTCTGGTGTTCTATGTAGCACAATAGGATAATTAGTCTATGATAGTCTGCAATATATTCAAAATAACTAAAAGAGTCTTAGTTTCCAAGCACATAGAAATGATGTTTGAGGACATAGAAATGCTAATTACCCTGGTTTGATCATTACACATTGTATTCATGTATTAAAACATCATGCCCCATCTCCTAACACACACACACACACACACACACACACACACACACATCAGAACATTATTCAGCCTTGGAGATATTGTCATTTGTGACAACATGGATGAACCTGGAAGATATTTTGGTAAGTGAAGTAAGCCATACATAGAAAGAAAAATACTGCATGACTAAGCTGATATGTGGAATCTTAAATATAAGACAAATATATAGAAACAAAGAAAACAGTGGTTAGAAGTATGGGAAAGAAGAGGAAATGGAGAGAAGCAAGTTAAAGAGTACCAACTTGCAATTATATAGAATGAATAAGTCTATAAACAAATGTACGGCAGGAGGTACATTGTGATATTGTATACTGAATATTTACTAAGACAGATTTTAGGTGCTCTATTTTAAAAGAGTTAATTATGGAAGATAATGGATATATTAGTTTGCTGACCTCTAGGAATCATTTTACTCTGCATGTGTGCATCAATAATACCACGCTGTATAACTTAAATATATACAATCAAAATGAGTTTTAGAAAAGCCTCATAAAGGTACAGTATGACTTATTTGTCAAAGGAGAAAAAAAAGTCTCCGCACAGTTGTCCTAAAGCCACATCAACTAGGGTTTAACCAAAAATTAATTTGTACAAGGATGGAATACAGACCCTTTTTGTACCATTTAAGATTGGACTTGAATATATCAAAGTTGGAAAACCATGTACTGGGTATTTTGTTTCTACAGCTCCCCCACTAGTAGGTTTTCACAGGCTTTCTGGTTACAATGAAGGCAATAAAAGAAATGTATCCTGGCTCCTATTCTGTCCCTTTGATAGACTATTTTTCTGCATTTCTTATATTTCTGCCCCAAGCAGCAGAGTCTAACTTATCTACAGTAGTCTGATGCCCTTGTGTAGTTCCCTTATCTTAAAAAAATCTTGATTGGTCCCATAACTTCTTGGTACTAATGGGATGCAATAGAAATGAAGCCACATAAGTTCCAGGTCTAAACCTTAAGTCCTGGCAGCTCCCATTTGTATATGCTTATAAGCCCCAACCTGCCATGTGAAAGTCCAATTGCCCTGCTGGAAAGAAATGTGGAAAGACTATGCATGAAGGAGAAAATCTGAGGCTACATGGAGTAAGAGAAAGAGAGAAGCCTATTCTTCCCGGATTACCAACTAAGCTCAGTTCCCAATCAACTCACCAGCTGAATGCAGGTGTATAAGTAAACACTGGAAAGCCAGCAGAAGAACCACCTTACTGAGCCCAGCCTAGACTGCAATGCTGAACAACAATAGCAACAACAAAACACGTGACTATTGCATACCGTTTGAAAACAGTAGGTATGCAGCAATAATTATCAAGGACAGTGTCAAAAGTCAGTCCCTGTCATGCTCTAGAACCTTGAAAAGAATGCTTACGATATTAGTGAACCTGGGATACCCTGGAAGAGGGAGGAAAAACAAATCTTCCAGTTCAACAAGTAGAGTGATAATAGAGTGGCATCCAAACTTCACAACTAGAAGAGTCAGAACAAGAGAAAATAGTGAGATGTCAAGGGGACAAAAAGGCCTCCCCATGCCTCCAAAATGAATTCCACCCACTTAAATTCCTTCACCTTGTTCACTTGACACTTATTGAGCCTTTGCCAGTTTCTAGGTGTACAAAGATATAATCCTAGACCTTAATTCTGATTGAAAAACAAGCATGAGTCCTCACACTGTTAAGTCATTTTTTAATTTTATTGAAGAGTTGTGTTGTTGTACAATTATAAATGCATATGTAGTAACAATATGCTATGCCTCTAATCCCAATCCAGAATCACCCCCACATCACCTACACCTGTCTCCTTACTTTTCTATATTTTCCCCATAACAGACACAAATATGAATATATATTTGGGTATATATATGTGTATAGATAGATATATAGATAGATAATTGTCATTTAAAAAAAGGAATGAGTGGGGGATGGAGCAGTAGCTCAGGGGTTACAGTATTGGCATGTGTGAGGACGGAAGTGCAAACCCCAGCACCACGTACACAAAACGAAGTGTTGGAGCAATGAAAACCACATAAAAAAACTAAATAAAATTGATTCTCTCTCTCTGTCTCTCTCTCTCTCTCTCTCTCTCTTATTGTCCCTCTCTCTTTAAAGAGAAGAAAAGAAAATGAGGGCCTGTGGACAAGCATAGCAGAAAGAGACTTTGAATACTCAGGCTTCTTGGCTAGAAGAATCTAGAGCCAGCCTTACCCAGCAGTGGAGGGCATGTGACTGACACATTTCCTTATTTTTCCAAGGGCTGTTCCAGCAACCATTATAAAAAAAAAAAACCCAGTCCTTAATTGAGTGAGTATCTACATTCCAGCCTATCTTGAGTGAAGTAAATGGAAAGCAAATCAATTTTTATAGAATACTGAAAAAAGTGGGAGGAACTGCTTGCTTTGTTCCTATTTTTATAAAAAACTTTGAGATAGTCTCTTCTCCTTAAGAAAGTCACCTTGACCAGGCGCACTAGCGCATGCCTGTAATCCCAGAAAATTGGGAGGCTGAGACAGGAAGATCGCAAGTTCAAAGCCAGTGTCAGCAACTTAACAAGGCCCTAAGCAACTTAGCGAGACCCTGTGTCAAAATAAAATATAAAAGGAACCTGGGATGCATCTCAGTGGTTAGGCACCTCTGCGTTCAATACCTGCTACAAAAAAAAAAAAAAAATAGAAAGAAACAAACCATCTTGAGTTCCTCTTTCCCCTGAAACCAGGGTTTTACTGGAGAATACTGTATGAAGCTACAATAGTACTAATAACAATGGTGATGATACTAATAATCACAATGATTAATTGCATTGAGCATCTAATATATGCCATGCACTTCATTCTAAACACTTAACTACGAGCATTTAGAGATGACAGGGGCCTGGCAGGGTACCACAAGGAAGAAATCAAGAGTTATTTAAAATTAATTTAAAAAAACTTAGGTGTACTGAGTACCTCAAAGAAAAGGCAGCAACCTTAAGAGCATCATTTACTTCGCACTTCTGCTGTGAGATGGTCAGATGTGCTTTGCATTTGTTAGCTCCCTAACATAATAACAATGTCGATATATCAATAACAACAATAATTGCTGCCATTTCATGAACACCCACTTACTCAAAAGCCAGGAAAATGGCCTCATTTGATGCTAACAACAACCCTGAGAAGGTGCTACAATGCTCCACATTTTACAAATGAAGAAACTCAGGCTCAATGAGGTCCTGGGGCTAGTAAATAAAGGCATTGGTATTAGGGCCCAATTGTCTTCTACCTTGTCCCTTCATTAAGCCTTTCTATCCATCAAATAGCCTAACATGAGTGCTATTTAATAGAAGAATCTAAAGAAGGGACTCTTAATTTTAGGCTATAACTCCAGGAATTCACAGAACCTCTGAAATTAAATGTCTGAAGCATGAATATATGTGCATTTGAGGAGGGGTGTATGTCTCTTTTTAGTCTTAAAGAAGTCCTTGATTCCAAGTAAGGCTAAAGCCCTCATTAAAAGGAAGACCACATTAGAAAATATAATACCCCAGTTCAAACTGAGTGTTAACAGATCAAGGCAGGAAATGTCCCCTTCCATATAATGTTGGCTGTTCCTCTGCACCTGCCTCTCCAACTCACTGCATCCAGAAAGAGCCCATTTCTTTAACCAGATAATGGCCTCATACAAAGCACAGCTAAGTTTTTTTGAGAGGGGGTTTAAACTCGTTTTGCAGCAGTCACAGGACAAGCTGTGCAGTGCCTTGCCCAGCAGAAAATCCAGGATGAACCCATAGTCTTGGTGCACAGCAGTATGGAAGCCGCCTGTTTAAAAACAGAAGTGCAAATTGATGGCTGCTGTAGGTCTCTTCTGGGCTCATTTTTCTACCAACAGGGATTGAATTCTGATTCTTGTCCAAATAGAAATTAGGTCACTTATTCCATTTCTGAAAACCTGGCAGCAATATCTTTCTTTAAACACATTCATTAGGCAAACTGAATATTTTCCAAATAGGAATTCAAAGGAGATTTCCAAGTCTCATGCAAGCCCACGGCTTGATCTTGCTTTTCAGCTTCAGCAGAATGATCCACTGGTCACTTGCTGTCACTGCTTCCTCCTGCCCACAGTAACTGCTCACAATGTGGAAAGAACTCAAGTTCTGATTGAAAACCTCATCTAACTAGAAAAAGAGAAATTCTAGTCCTTTCTCTGGGGGGGAAAAGGTTTGGGGAAATGCCTGTATCTTTATTTTGGCACAAGCAAGGAATAGATGGCCAAATCTCCTCAACAAACACTAGCTAACCTCTTCTCTGCCTACTGTCTGGTGAAAAGCTCCTGGAAGTTTGAGATACAGGTATTATCCACAGAAGGATGAGTCAGTGAGTCCTGCTCCCACTAATCATCAGATCATTGTCTTACATGGCAGGCAGGCTCCTTCCAATGCATTGCCTATGATCGAATGCAGTGGCAGTGCGGAAGGACGGGCGCTCGTGCCCTTTCCCAGGATGGAAATCTCAAATGTTATCTAATATTGTATGGAGAAAACTGCTATTCCCTCATCTTCTAGATGTTTTCACTTTTCTGAATAGTTAACATCTTCACAAAGATCTAGCATGGAAGTGAGCAGTGTAAGTTCATGTTGATTAGCTAATATAGTCCACAATATTAATTGCTTCAAACTGTTCATCTTATGCTATTCTAATTTTAGCATTTCTAAATTTACCTTAAAAATTAAAACTCTTATAAAAGTCCCCACATCACTTCAGATCATTAAAGCTGTGGAGAAAAGGTAAAAATCACACTCCAATAACTCCACAACCTTTCTACAGTGGAGGCCTTCTATGGTAGTTTGGATTATTATTCCCAACTCTTTATTTCCTCCCTGTAATAGGATTATAAATACAAAGGTTTTACCATTTCAGCTTCAAATAGAGTTTGTAAAGTAAACGCCTCCACCCAAATGAGTTCAGACCTAGCCTTGTGACTTGTTTTAACTGACACAAGGTGGAGAGAAGTGACAGTGTATCTGTTATGAACAGAGGTTTTAAGAGACATGCAAGCTTCCACCAGCAACTACTGTGATTATCATTTACCATGCAAAAGGCAGGTCTCAGATAACTGCTGTTGTGTAGCCTGAGGCTCATGGACATGGAGCAGACGTGAATCGAGTCTTAAGCCAGAATCCAAGTCCAACTGGACCTAGCCAAGCCAAGTCAAGTCAACCTGCAGACCCATAGACAAAATATCAAAGAGTATTTTTGTTAGCTAGTAAAATATTGGGATTATTCGTTATTGCAGCTAAAGCTGACTAATATGTGTTCCAAATCCAACAGGTTATTCTTACAAACCACAAGACTTCATAAAGACTTCAGACACTTGTCTATCTCTGCTCCTAACATATAAACAAACAAAAAGAGGTACCTTCATCAAAATCACAATGCCACATCAGTTCATTTAAAAATAGCATTCTATATTATCCTCTTGTATCACTACAGGAGAAGTATCTCTGGCAATCATTTCAGAATTCTCAGCTTAAGTTTTTCTCCTTTAAATGCCTATGGAAAAGAAAGCTGACAACAACTTTATTTCATGAAGGCTTTTGACACAGCCAACTATTTGGGATGGTTCAAAATCCCCAACACTGAGGCTTATTGATCTTTTATTTACTTCCCACTATACATGAGAAATATTTGTAGTTATTATAGTCAGTCTTACACAGTGTAAGGATACGATGTTACCATTGATCAAAGGAAGACAAAGAAATGAATAAAAAGCAAGAAATGACAGAGTCCCCATAAGATAGTTGATTTGATGACACTTGGAATGGAGCAGAGATTGCCCTGTCTTGACAGTGATTTTTCAGAGCCTTCTTAATCTGACTGTTCTTCATAATATTAAGCTGTCGCATATTTCTCAATCTGAATCCCCTTTTTTCACTATTTTGTTTCTCTATTTCTTTTATACAAGATTGAATAATGTTGAGCTGCTTTCACCCTGAGAAGCTGTGAATTGCTGGGTTCTGTTTAGTTCCTGGTATAATTGGAAACAATTGAATCTGAATAGCAATTTCGTTTTCACATCTTTTATTTATTAATGTTCTTCAAAATATAGAAAGTAAAAGGGTAAAAACAGTTTTACATAATATAGAGAATGTCAAGAACAGAAAAATGAGTATAAAAAGAAAATAGAAATTGAATGAAAATATGGGTTTAGTTCTATCTAAAGAGTTTCGGTTTTTACCTCTGTTTGTAACTAATGTATGTATCTCATCTGAAATAATACTAATCCATAAACATTATTGGTATAGGGTTTATACATTTAATAAATATACCTAGTGATTATGTTACCAGTGTTCAGGAAGAAGTAAAATGTTTGCTCTGATATCTACGTAAAATGTAAGGACAGCACCAGGCATGGTGGCACATGCCTGTAATTCCAGCAACTCAGGAGGCTGTGATAGGAGGATTGCAAGTTTGAGGCCAGCCTCAATAACATCCTGTCTCAAAATAAAAAATATAAAGGGCAGGGGATGTGGTTTAGTGGTAGGACACCCATGGGTTCAATCTCTAGCACCAAAAAAGAACAACAAAGGAGTAGATGTTATGTTTTACAGAAGTCTGGTATAAATGGTTATATTTCACCATGTGTCAAGCTTACATTTTCTCTGTTCTTATCACACAAGGGTATGTTGAGCTTTTTATGAATGCACTTTTCTGCAGTTACATCATACTTCAACAAAAAGGGCTTTTTCTAAATGTAGCTAGAGAACAAATTTAAAAACTAACTCCTGGGCTGGAGCGGTGGCTCAGCAGTTTCTGCGCTTGCCTGGCAAGCATGAGGACCCGGGTTGAAACCCCAGCACCACGTACACAACTAAGTGTTGGAGCAACTAAGGCCATGTGAAAAACTAAATAAAGTTGTTCCTCTCTTTCTCTGTCTCTCTCACTGTCCCTCTTTCTTTAAAAAAAAAACTAACTCCTGTATTGGGAAGGAAGGGGGAGGGATAAGGGTGGGTAACTGAGGGGGTTCTTGGGGGTAAATCTAATTTTCAGAATTTATATATATATATATATATTATATTGTTTCAATAAAAGTATGTTTGATTGTTCAACAAATACATTTTTTAATAAAAAAGAGTAAAATCTATTAACCATAAGGACACAAGATACAAATCAAAGGCATTTTATTTCAGATATAGATGAAGAATCACATTAATAAACTTTAGAGGGGCTGGAGTACTGGCTCAGTGGTTGGAGCACTTGGCTGAGGACCCAGGCTCAAACTCCAGAACCACAGACACAACTGTCAGAGAAACAAAAGCCAGATGAGACAACAAATAAAATTATTTCTCTCTTTCAAAACAAACTACTTGAACATTTTGTTCCCCAAGGTTTGCAGTAAATGCACTTATAACCAACTCTACAGTGGTCAAAAACAAAGAAAGAATTACCCCTCTCCCCAAAAAAGCCAGAAAACTTATTAATCCACCCCACCTGTCTAGTAAAACCCTTCCTTTACCATACAGTTAGTTCCCTCTTGAGTACAAGGGATGGACACACTGCTGTGCGTTACCCAAGGCACATGATTTATTTGCCAACTTCTACCAGGTTTGGAAACCATAAAGTGGCTCTTTTCTCCCAGGCATGATGTCTGCAATCCTGGTTATTCTTCTTGGTGGTTCAGGGATCAGACTTTCAAATTAATGTGCAAGGGATCAAGTCACAGGTCCGATGCTACATAGCTATGAAACTTTGGGTAGATATTTAACTCATCATATCTCAGTTTCATCATCTATAAAATAAGAATAGTGATAGTACCTACAGTTCATGAAATTTGTGCAAAGAATTGTGTGCCTGGCAGCTAGGATGTGCTCAACACATGCTAGTTACTATCATAAATTCTATGATAATGAATCAATATATGACACGAGTAACTGAGAAGAGAAAAAGCATCTAATTATGCCCAACTTTCCTTTTCCATAAAAACAAAAACGAAATGGCCAAAGTGTTCATAGAAGTGTACTGATGTTTGCAATTCACTTTAAAATGCACCCCCAAAAAGAAGCTGAATTGGTAGATGGACAGCAGGACCAAGATATAGACAGATATATGCTAAAAGAAATGTATTAAAATGTATGTACATTGTAGAATCTAGGTGAAAGGTACGTGGGTGTTCACAGGACAATTTTTCAATTTTCTGTATATAAATGCTAGTGGAACACGAAAAAAATCTGAAAAAAGTAAATGGCATAGATATTTAAATTCTGCATAATTACCAAGTATAAGGAGAGACCCTGTACTGTACAACTCCAAGTTAATTATAAAACCTAATTATGGATTTGTTATCTTTCTAGACTTTTCAGTTTTTCTTTCTAATTCCAGAAAATCCTATCTTTCACCCTATATTCTTCTATCTTGTTAGAAGCTTCAACGAATGCTTCTTTCTCATTTATTTTTAAGCAGATTTTATGTTCAAAGCCTTCTTCTTCCACAGTTATAAGAGCCATGAGGCCCACCCTGACTTGTTTTACTCAAAAGAAAATAAGAGAAGGAAAATGGGGACCCTTCTCTTTTAATAGCCAAATGGGTATGATCCAATTATTCCAGAGATCTAAGTTATTTATATTTTATCCATCTCTTAAATTAGGCAAATTCTAAGGCTATTTAATTGCAAGAGTGCATTAATTCTCCATAGGGAAATGAGGTTTTCTTTGTTCAAATTCTACTCATTGTCTGTTATCCCTTTTTATAAAGAAAGTCTTGTTTGGCCCATTAGTGTCTAGAGCAACAAAAGGGGGGAAAACCTCTGGCAGACCCAGTTAGTCTGCCTCCCTCAC
>PVKS010053773.1:0-10295 GCA_004027875.1 Aplodontia rufa
TTCTCAGCATGGATCATGTCGTTGGCAGTCTTCTTGGATTCATCAGGGGCATTGGCCAGCTCTGAAGTAAGGGCCTTCAGGTGCTTCTACACATGCTCATTCTTCTCTGCCTCAGTGGTACGTTCCTCCTCTTTGTGGTCCTTGGCCATAGCATCAGCCCTCAGGTCAGCTCTGGCCTCTGCTCCATTCTTATCCTGTTCATCCTGCTCATTCTCAGCAGGCTCTACCACATGTGGTGTACTCATGGCAGTCTTCAATTCAGCACGGGTCTTCTCTAAGTCTTCCTGCACCATCTGGGCCTTTTGCTGCCACTCCACAGCCTCACTCTCCTTTTGGGCCATCTCCAGCTGAGAGATCCAAGCTGTCAGCTCTGCCATTTCTGAAGCCAGTTATTCCTGGGTCTTCCTCTGGTCCCGGGATGCCTGCAGCAGGGCCTCCTTGGCCTCTTCAGCTTCTTGACGTTCCTTAGCCAGCTTTTCAGCCTCACTTTGAGCACGCTTTCGTTCTTGCTCAAGCTCCAGGGCCCTGCGGGTTTGTTCTTCCAGTTCTTGCTGGGCCTTCTTAGTCTGTTCCTCAATCTGCTTCAGCCTCTCCATCAGTTCTTCCTTCTCCTGTTCAATCTTCTCCTTCTCCTTTTCTGCCATCTCATGCTTTTTCTTCTCATTTTCCAACAGAGCACGCTCCATCTGCTTCTGGTGCTTCTCCTCCCGGGCCTGTGCCTTCATCTGCTGCACCTCAATGGTGTCAGGCTTGTGGCGGCACATGTATAGCTCATGCATAGGGCCAAGATCCGCTTGTTAATCTGCAGCCAGGGAGCATAGAAGACAAAGTCTGGGGCTTTTTTATCAGTAGGCTTGATGACAAATTTCTTATCGTTGAAAGAGATGTTCCTGATTTCACTCCAGGGGAAGCCAATCTTGGGAGTCAGTCTGTCACTCTGCTCATAGATGTTGAGACCCAGGGCATTCACCCCCAGCCTCGGTTCTAAGCCTTTTTTGTTCTTGATGCTAAAGTAGTTCACACCATACATCTCCAGGTCTTGAGCAATCTTCAGATATTCCAGGACAGCATCCTCTCTGAGCATGCCCCGGTGTTCCTCATGCCACACCTGGATCCGCTCTTCCCATTGGTCCTTGTTGAGTTTATGCTGCTCCAGGACTCTCTGGGGCAGCAGCTTGTCTCCGGCCAGGTAGCCAGACTTGTGCACGTCCTTATTGAAGTCACCATACTTGGACTGGACAGCATAAGAGGCCAGCAACACAGCAGTTTCCGGTGGGCAGTAAATGTCATCATTAAGCATGTCCTCCTTCACTTGTAGGAAGAACAGGCGCTGGGTGATGTCCTGGATCAATTCCTCAGATACATCCTCAGGGTAGAACTTGGCCCGGAATTTGAAGAGCAGGGGGCTTTCCTTCAGCACATCCTGTGCAGTCACCTTTTTATTGAGTTTCAGCCAAGTGGAGAAACCCTTAGTGTCCTGGTATTGCAGACCAAAGAACCAAACTTATCAGGCCAATAGTTTTCACCACCTGGTCAAACAGCTGCTTGCCAGTGGTGTTGGGCTGGATGGCAAACTCCAACTCTGCATCCATGGTGGTCACACGCACACTGATCGTCTTGGGCATGGTGGTGGCAAAGGCGGCTGAGTTGACGAAGTTTGGCTAGAAACTGTTGCGCAGCGCTGAGCACGCAGTACCCAGGGCTCAGACTCCGGAGGCTGGGGGCTCGGATTGGGTTCCTCTCTAGTGTCAGGGCGACTGTTCCCTGTTACCACTCTTAATGAGAAATAGCTTCAGGATCCAAGTCATCTGCTTTGCCACATTTAGTAACTCCATTTTAGTGAATTGGGCCAAGTCTGGTTTTTTGCCGAAAGAATCTTACTTTGTACAAGATAGCCATTTTGATTTTTTCCTAGTAATTTTTATTTTCTCTCATGATTCCTTTTATTTATTTCTTTTCCTTCTTCCTGTTTCTGACATGGACATCTTTGTAACAGTGACATTTTAAGCTTTTAAAACTGTTCAAGAGGAAGTTTTACCTATTGGTCATGTTTTCAAATTTTTCCATATGCCTTAAATATTTCAATAATTTAACATTTTAAAACTACACAATTCCTTTGGTGTTATTCTAGATCATACCATTGGTTCTTTATAAAATTTGAAAAGGTATTATGCACTGTCATGGTAATGTATATTGAACCTCCTGATTACAAGTTCAGATTTTAGGAATTTTCCTTTTACTCTGAGTTTCCTCAGCACTTAAGCATTTTGTTGTACTTGGTTGATGAAGACTTCTTTATAGCTATTCATCTGAATATTATGTCTATACAATCTACATAGTATATATGTTTTTAAATTATTAATGTTTAAGGGTACATATACACTGCCTTGTATATATATCTTTTATATTTCCTTTAACTCCATAGTACTTAATGGTGTTGAAGAGTTACTTTTTTTTTTTCTTAGGTGACATGAATATTACAGTTCTTGTGGAAAGTGAACAAATCTGCAAAGGTGTAGATAATGGTGATCTTCCTTCTTATGTGTCTTCATTCATAGAAAAGGAAGTTGGAAATGACCTTAAATCTTTAAAGAAACTTGATAAACTCATAGAACAAATGACAGAAAGTAAAATGCAGTTAGAAGAACAGGTAAGTATTGAAGTAATATCATTGAAGTAATATCACTAGTATGCTCATTATAAGTAATAGAATATAAATAATCACTGTTAAATATATAATTTTAAAATATGTAGTGTGACAAAGTAGTCTGTAATCATTTTAAACTGTGTAATAGGGTTTTTTTTTCTTTTTAAAGAGAGAGGGACAGTAAGAGAGAAAAAGAGAGAATCAATTTTATTTAGTTTTTCATTCCTCCAACACTTCGTTGTGTATGTGGTGCTGAGGTTCAGACCCATGTCCTTGCGCCTGCTAGGCAAGCACTGTAACTGCTGAGCCACTACTCTAGCCCTTATAATAGATTTTTAAGGACCTACAATGGTGTTACATATTTTACAAATTATTTAAAAGACAAAGTTCCTACTGATTTACGTCTTGAAAACATAATGATAGCTGACGTTTGATAGCTTTTATACAGTGACTTCTAAAGTGCTTTATGAGTAAATAATTTCATGGCTTACAAAAATGTATAGACACTCATTTCATTTTTCTTTTTTAAAGAGAGAGAAAGAGAATCAAGTTTATTTAGTTTTTCATCTGGCTTTCGTTGCTCCAACACTTAGTTTTGTACATACAAAACTTTTGTACATACATTGCTGGGGTTCAAACCCAGGTCTTCATGTGTGCCAGACAAGTGTGATACCGCTGAGCCACTGCTCCAGCCCCTCATTCCATTTTTTATCAATGTACACAGGAGGAAAAACGTGTAAAATATAACATTGTAATAATGGTTATTTTGGAGTGGTTGACTGAAAATTATTTATTATCTTCATATTTTGTGTAATTTTAGTTTTTTTTCTTTTTACCATAAATATTATGTAAAAATATGTAAAATAATTTATTTACAAACCCAATGAAAGCCGAGTGTGGTGGTGTGTGCCTGTGAGCCCAGTGCCTCAGAAGCAAGAGGATCACAATTTCAAAGCCAGTTTCAGCAATTTTGCAAGGCCCTAAGCAACTTAGCAAGACCCTGTCCTCAAAATAAAAAATACAAAGTGGGCTGGAGATGTCGCTTAGTGGTGGAACCCAGGGATTCAAATCCTGGTACTCAAAACAAACAAAAAACCCCAATGAAAGTAATCTTTTCTTTTTCTTGTACACATTTGTTTTTATTGCCTGTTCTTTGAGCATGATGATATTTCAGCTCTCTCTCTGTTTTGTTCAGTGCCTACCTTGATGAACTACTGCCTTCTGTTTTGTATTGTTTTTTATTCAATGAAAGTAATCTGGAGCCAAAAATAACTGGATATGTATATTTGGAATAGTCAAAGAAAAATTTTAACTACTAAATTATGTTAAATATACTCTGTGGGTATGTGGGTGTCATTCCTAGATTGTCAGATGTCTTATGTTCTCCCATCCCCATCCACCACTTTAGGCCTCCATGTCTTCCTCTTTCCACCACAGTACTGCTGTCTCTACGTTTAGCCTAGACCCATCGGTTTTTTCCACTCTTAGAGGGCTCTGTTAAAGGATATCACATAGCTGCGTGGGTAGGTGTCAGTGCACTGTGCCAACTGCACCTGGCAGTCCTATAGAAAGTCAGTTCTGCTGCTACCCACTTGTCTGTCCTTTTCCCCAAGACAACTGCCAGACCTGGCCATTCTGTTCTTTCCTTTTCTTTTCTTTCTTTTTTTTTTTTTTTAAGAGAGAGGGACAGTGGAGGGGAGGGGATCAATTTTTATTTAGTTATTCGTGTGACTTTCGCTGGTCCAACACTTAGTTGTGTGTGGTGCTGGGGTTTGAACCTGCGTACTCATGTGTGCCAGACAAGCGCCTTAACCACTGAATCACTGCTCCAGCCCATATCCTTTCCTCTTCTAAAGCAGATAAAGTTGAGGCCATCTAGCATGAATCTATTTTTTGGTCTATCTCACATTCTCATACTTACCTGTAACCATTTTTATCGCTTAATTCAACAGAGGCTCAACTTAAGACTGTCCCCATGACCTTCCTGCCACATCAGTGAACTTTCTTTGCTCTTATAATTTCGTCCTTTGGTCTTCAACCAGACCTGTTCCCTTAATATATAGACATACATAGATCTTTTCCATAAACCCTAAACAAAAAAACCCCTCTCTCATCTTGTAGTAGGTATTTGTTCTTTCCTTTGGCTGTCAGTCTTCTTCAAAAAGTCATCTTTATTATGTGTCTTTACTTTCAAAATTTCCATTTGCTCTTTAACCCACTATAATTAGGCTTGTTTCCTTAATGACAGCAGAAACATTTGCCGAAATCCCTTATAGAATTTGGAATTTAGTATTTCCAAATTTGTACTGATCCATTTCTTAAAAACTGCCCCCCTGGGGGCTGGAGTGATGGCTTAGCATTTATGGCACTTGCCTGGCATTCGTGAGGATGCAGGTTTGAACCCCAGCACCACATACACAATGAAGTGTCTGAGCAACAAAAGCCACATGAGAAACTAAATTGATTCTTTAAATAAACAAACAAGTGGATTAATGGCACCATCATCTCCCTGTCACTCAAGCCTGAAGGCTAGAAATTCCCATTAATTATTCCACCTCCTCCCCTTCTTCTTTCCTCCTTCATCCTTTCTCCTCTTCCTCCTCCTTTAACCCCATCACTAAGTCATCTGAGCTTTACTTTTCAACATCTCCATTCCTGCTTTCCCACCTACAGCCAACTCCTCATTTAGGCTCCTCATTTTGTCTTGTGTTTGATTATAGTTAACCAATCTTTAATTTTCTTCATACTGCCATAGCAACTATTTGTTTTTATTCCTTATAGAATTTTTATTTTATGTAAATAGGAAGTATATACATACAACATAGGTATACAATAAATTGTTTTCTGTGCACAAATACATGTATGCTCAGAATATTCAGAGCTTATCTTTCTTTTTTTTTCTTTAAAGAGAGAGGGACATTGGGGGAGAAGAAGAGAGAATCAAATTTATTTAGTTTTTCTCTTAGCCTTCTTTGCTCTGACACTTTGTTATGTACATGGTCCTGGAGTTCAAACCCAGGTCCTTGGGCAAGTGCTGTAACTGCTGAGCCACTGTTCCAAACCCCCAGAGCTTATCTTTCTGCAGTTAATATATCATAGAACTTGTTTTCCTATCAATAGATATGGATCTCTCTTTATCTCCCATTTCCTCTTTTTTTTTTTAAGAGGGAGGGAGAGAAAAAGAGAGATTCAATTTTTATTTTTTCATCTAGCCTCTGTTTCTCTGACACTTAGTTGTGTATGTGGTGCTGGGTTTCGAACCCAGGTCTTTGTGCATGCCAGGCAAGTGAGATACTACTGAGCCACCACTCCAGCCTCTCTTACTTCCTTTTTTTTTGTTAAGAAATTTGTTTGTTGAACAATCAAACATGCTTCTAATGAAAAATATAATATATATATAAGTTCTGAATATTAGATTTACCCCCCAAAACCCTCTCCAATTATCCACCCTTATTCCTCCCTCTCCCTCCTTCCCAAAACATCTCTACAAATGCCTTAGGTTGTATGTCATTACAACTTTTCTGGATTTAAATCATGAGAATTGACCTCCTTTCTCAATGGCCAGGGTTTAGCTCCAGCCTGCACAGATGAGTGAAGGCATTTGACCCTTGCTTCTCTGGGTTATGCTTATTTTACTCAGCATAATTTCTTCCACAGCCATCCATTTACCTTCAAAGGCTGAAACATCATTATTTCTAATTGCTGAGTAAAACTCCATGGTATATATGTACCACAGCTTTGGATTCATTCATTTAGTGAGGGACATCTGGGTTGTTTCCATAATTTAGCTATTGTAAATTGAGCTGCTATGAACATCGATTTTACTGTCTCACTTCCTCTTAATGGTTTATGCTATTCAAATGTGGCTGTACCATATACCAGCTGTCCTTATGATGGACGTTTTTGCCAGTTCCAGTTTTTGTTATGACAAATAATATGGCAATAAGCATAATGGTTAATCATATTACTATTCTTTTCTTTATTTTTTGGTGGGGGCACTGGGGATTGAGCCCAGGGGGATTTTAACACTGAGCCATATCTCTAGCCTTGTTTTTTTATTTATTTACTTATATTTTGTGACAGGGTCTCACTAAGTTACCTAGGGTTTTGCTAAGTTGCTGAGCCTTGCCTTGAACTTGCAGTCCTTCTGCCTTAGCCTCTTGGGTTGCTGAGATTACAGGCATCCACTACCACACCCAATCACATTAACTTTCTAAATTATAAATTTAATTGAATTATTCCCGTACAAGTGGCTTCCCATTGCTGATTGCATAAAGTCCACCTTCTTCTAGGGCACAAGATGCCACATGTAATCTGGTCTCTCCCTACCTGTCCAGGCTTATCTCTTCTCTTTGCTATTCTCTGATTATGAGTGAGCTGTTCTTTCTGCCAGGAATCTCCTTTCATAGCCCTGTGAAGTTCCCACCAATCCTGCATGAGCTAGGTAAACTGAATCTGTATCTTAAAACATTGCTTTCAGAAAATGAGCCACTGAGAAATAGAGGGTTTGAAATGCAGATTGGGATTTTATTCAGTATGCAGAATGTCAATCCCTGCTTTATACTTACTAAGTTTACATTATAACAAGATCTCTGGGTGTTCTTTTTTTTTTTTTGGTACTGGGGATCGAACTACCCAGGGGCACTTAACCACTGAGCCACATCCCCAGCCCTTTTTGTGTTTTATTTTGAGATAGGGTTTTGCTAAGTTTCTTAGTGCCTAAGTTGCTGAGACTGCCTTTGAACTTGGGATCTTCCTGCCTCAGCCTCCTGAGTCACTGGGATTACAAGTGTGTGTCACCACCCCTGGCTCCATTTAAGTTTGGGAAGATTGCCTTAGTGCATCATCACTCCTAGTTTTTCTGTTTTATTGCATTAACCTCACTGTTGAAATTACTTGCCTACATTTCTTTTCTATACCAAATTGAGCTCAAGGATAGATGCTATGTTTTACTTATCTTTGAATCTCTAGCATAGTGCCTGATTCAGATTGTCTATAATCAGTGTTGAGTTGAAATTTCTTTATAAAATTCTTTGTATTGTTACTGGGTGTGGTGGCACACTCTTATGCCCCCAGCTAATTAGGAGGCTGAGGCCAGAGGTTTGCAAGTTGGAGGCCAGCCTGGGCAGCGTAGTGAGACTTGCGTCTCAAAAAAAAAAAAAATTAAAGAGGGTTGGAGATGTAGTTTGGTAGTATAGCCCCCTGCCCCCTATCCCCACTCCGGGCTCAATCTCCAGGATCCCTTCCACTTCCCACATCTTTGTATTGTACCAATGCTTTTGTATATCTTTTCCCCTGTAGTATAAGAAAAAAAAATCATTAATTTTTGTTTTCTTTTTTTAAAGAGAAATAGAGAGGAACAGAGAGAAATCAGTTTTATTTAGTTTTTCACGTGGCTTTCATTGCTCTGACCCTTCGTTGTGTACATGGTACTGGGGTTCGAACCTGGGTCCTTATGCATGCCAGGCAAGTGCCACAATCGTTGAGCTACCACTCCAGCCCCACATTTAATACCTTATCTGTTACTTTTTTTTTTTTATGGTGGGAATTGAAGCCAGGGCCTCAAGCATGCTAACTAAACAAGAGCTACATCCTCAGCCCTAAATGCTGTACCTAAAGAAATTACTCAGACATCAACCTAACAAGTCAATGGTTCTCAGCCTGGGCTTGAAATCAGAATCACTGATTGAAAGGCTTTACAAAATAAAGATGCCCAGCTATATTTTGAATACAGCTTGAATCAGAGCTTCATTTTTTTTTTTTTTAAAGAGAGAGGCACAGTGAAAGAGATAATCAAATTTTATTTAGATTTTCATGTGGTTTTCATTGCTCTGGCACTTTGTTGTGTATGTGGTGCCAGAGTTTGAACCTACGTCCTTGTGCATGCCAGGAAAGCAGCAGTACTGAGGCACGGCTTTAGCCCCCTCATTTGGTTTTTTGTTTGTTTGTTTGTTTTTTTAATTTTTATTGAGTTTTTCACATGGCCCTTGTTGTTCTGACACTGAGTTGTGTATGTGGTGCTGGGGTTTGAACCCGTGTACTTGCGCATGCTGGGCAAGTGCTGAGCCACCGCTCCAGCCCCCCTCATTTGGTTTTGAAGGAAAATATTTAATGGATAAAGCTAGTGATCTCTGGCTGGTACATCTGAAAGTGCTGGGCCTAGGAATGGCCATTTGTGGCCACACCCTCTTTACACATTACGTGCACATGCTTCACATCCAGCATTTATATTTTGTTTTGATACAGGCTGAAGAAATTAATTTTTTTTAAAAAAGAGATTGGGGGAGAGAGAGAAAGAGAGAGAACCAATTTCATTTACTTTTTTTTTTTTTTTTTAAAAGAGAGAGGGACAGTGAGAGAGACAGAGAAAGAGAGAAACAACTTTAGTTTTTCACATGGCCTTAGTTGCTCCAACACTTAGTTGTGTACGTGGTGCTGGGGTTTGAACCCAGGTCCTTGTACTTGCCAGGCAAGCGCCGAAACCGCTGAGCCACCGCTCTAGCCCCTCATTTACTTTTTTATCTGGTTTTGTTTCTGACACTTGTGCTTGTGGTACAGGGGTTTGAACCCAGATCCATGCACATGCTAGGCATGCGCTGTAACTGCTGAGCCACCATTCCAGCCCCAAACCTTTCTTTTCTTTTCTTTTTTTTTTTTTGAAGTTTTTAATGGACAATTTTCATTTCTGTTAGAACAAATGTGTTTGGAAGGGAATGAACTAATAAAAAAAGGTTATGAAAAGTTTTATCTGATTGCTGCTATTTTTTATATGGTTAGGTACTTACAATTTCATCAGAAATTCCTAAAAGAATTCAGAGTGCCTTAAAAAATGCAGAAGAATCAAAAGAATTCCTTAATCGGTTTCTGGAGCAAGAAACTCATCTCTTCAGCTCCATTAACAGCCATTTGCTGACTGCACAGCCCTGGATGGATGATCTTGGGGCCATGATTAACCAAATTGAAGAGATTGAACGGCATCTCGCTTATCTTAAATGGATTTCACGAATTGAAGAACTAAGGTAAAATGGGCCTCTTTGTTCTCATAATTATTATTTTCCTTTGAGGCTCTGTTTTAGAGCATGCTTGCCATTAAATAATTGAGTTAATTAAAGATTATAATGATGTAATTTTACCAGTTGTTAGGAAAATAGCATTATGATAATGATTCTTTTCTTTTATTGTGAAGAACATAAACTTTTCTGGGAGTTTAATTTGCATTTGAAAGAAAGTAATCTAAATTAAAATTTTAAGTCTTATAGTTGTGTTATGAACACATGGTAAAAAGTGTTGTTTGTAATATGAAATTATTAAAACAAACTCGCAGTGTTATAATAGGTATTTAATTTTTAGAAATTGTCACAATGAGATGGATTGCTTTCTCTAGAATTTGAATTTTTTTCAGTGGGAATCATTTAGCAACTATTAGATGAATAATAGAATTCTACTAACTGTGGGTAGGTAAAAAAAAAAAAAGAAGTGCTTTTTGAGTTGAATACATATACTGGTGATTGTATCTGATATTGCTTTTTAAATAAGCCAGAGTAACATTTCCACTTAAATGGGCAGCTTATTTGGTTTCATGATGTGGTCCCCAGCTCCTTGAAATTATGCTGTCTTATCCTTGCTTAGTTTTTTTTTTTTTTTTTTT
>PVKS010053774.1:0-10296 GCA_004027875.1 Aplodontia rufa
GTCTGTAACACCTACAATAACTACATTACAAGGACTGGGATTCAGTCAGTCCCCTGATAAGAGTACTAAATATTTGTCTTGGAAAGATGAAGAGGGGCATACTGGGTATATTCAGCCCTATGTGGTGCCTCATATGCCAGTATTTTTATGGGGAAGAGATATTCTCTCTCAAATGAAGCTGTCCTAACTACTATGAATCCTCAAGCATTAGACATGATAAAGCAAGGCTATATCCTGGTAAAGGACCAGGGAAGGATAACAATGGAAGAACTTCCCCTATTCAGACAGATCCTAATAAAAATAGGAGAGGTCTAGGATATTTTCTGTGAAGGCCATTGTTGGAGCAGCTATCCATAAAATTAAGCCCATTAAAATCCAAAGGAAAACGATAAACCTATGTGGGTTGAACAGTGGTCCTTATCTAAAGACAAATTACAAGCTGCTCAGAAATTGGTTCAAGAACAATTGGAAGCTGGACACATTATCCCTTCTACCTCCCCCTGGAATACACCTATCTTTGTAATTAAAAAGAAATCTGGAAATTGGCATCTTCTGCAAGATCTTAGGGCTGTAAATAGTTCAATGGTAATTATGGGGGCCCTTCAGCCTGGCCTCTCACATTCCTCTTTTATTCAAGCCAGATCTCATATTGCTGTTTTAGAACTTAAGGATTATTTTTTTTTTAAATACCCTTGCATGAGGAGGATTCTCAACAATTTGCTTTTAGTGTTCCCTCAGTAAATATGCAATGTCCTTGTTGATATCAATGGGTGGTGCTACCCCAGGGCATGTCTAATAACCCACCTTATGTCAAATATGTCAGTGCCATGTTAGCTCCTGTTAGGAAATGTTTTCCCTCTGTTATATTCATTATACGGATGATATCTTATTAGCCACTCAGAAGGAGGATGAACTTCAAGCTTGTATGCTAAATCTATAACAAGGGCTTAAATTGGCTGGCTTGACCATTGCTCCAGAGAAATTACAAACTCACTCCCCCTATTACTTGGGGTATACTCTTGAAGATAATTGCATTAGACCACAAAAAATCACCATATCCACAGGTAATCTTAAAACTTTTAAAAATGATTTTCAGAAATTGCTGGGTGATATTAATTGGCTTTGCCCCTCTCTCTCTATTACTACTCATGAACTATATCCTCCCTTTGATATTCTGAAGGGGGATCCTGACCCTTCTTCTACTCGATCTCTCACTAACAAAGGGAGATCAGCTTTACCACTATCCGGTGGAAAAAGTGATTTATTACCCATGTTAGAGGACATACTGGATTGCCTGGGCCTTTGTCTACAGGTAACGCCCAAGCTGATGCTCTCACTTGTGCCCCCTTGCACATGATTGTGTGGGAGACCAAGCGAGCACACAATCTTTTTCATCTCAATAGTCACTCTTTACAATATCGCTTCCATATTTCCAAAGAACAAGCAAAACATATTATTGCTTCCTGCCCTACGTGTCAACCACTGCTTCCTGTCCCTCATTGTGGAATGAATCCTAAGACTTTTGCCCAATCATGTATGCAAATGGATGTTACCCATATTCCCAATTTCTGCATGTCAACATTGATACCTGTTCTGGGTTTATTGTTGCTTCTCCACATTCTGGAGAAAGGGTAAGTGATGTTATTGCACATTGTAAATATGCATTCTCTGTTCTTGGGGTACCTAAGATAATCAAGACTGATAATGGACCTACTTATACTAGCACCAATTGCTCAATTTTGTTCACAATATCAGGTCACACATAAAACAGGTATTCCATACAATTTTCAGGGTCAAGGCATCGTGGAGCGTGCACATCTCACCATCAAAAATTATCTACTTAAAAATAAAAAGGGACAGTATACTGCCCCATGAGACCTACTTAATCATATCTTCTTTATTCTTAATTTTTTAATCCTGGACATTAATAATACCACAGCTGAACGCCACTGGCATCCTAGTGGCCGACCCTATGCACAGGTCATGTGGAGAGAGCCCATTGATAATCAATGGCATGGACTCAACCCGGTCTTAATCTGGGGTCAAGGTAGTGTTTGTGTTTTTCCACAGAAAAGTGATGGTCCTCGGTAGGTTCCGGAATGCCTTGTACATCAGCTTTCTGCTTCTGATGGAACAGGTGCATCAAAATGATGTGGACTCACACTGGGCTTTGTTCCTGCTAGGAGGAATTTCACGACTCCTCCCTTGTTGTCCATGTCACCACAATGATTCCTGTTCCATTGGAAGTGAAGGTGGATGCCTAGAACATTCAATTCTTTCAGACCAGAAAGGACTTCAGATTTACAGCAGTTGTCGTGGCAGCCACTGTGGCTGAAACTACGGCTGCTGCTTCGGCAGGACTGGCTATGCACCATTCACTGGCCACGGTGAAATTGACTGAACAAACTGCTATTGCCCTAAGTACTCAACAGCAAATTAATGAACATTTGCAAGTGGCATAATGCTGTAAACTGAAAAACTAACTTGATGCAAGAAATAGAATTACTGTATGATATTTCTCATATGTCTTGTTTCCCACTGTTCAAAGATATTTGTGTAACATCTGTTTAACCACTTTGATAGTGAAATTAAGGCTCTGAATGAGACCCGAGTTCCACCTAAGTCTTTAACCTGTTAAAAGAATTGGTTTGGCATTGACACCTGGATTGGAATGTTAAATTTAGGTATAATCTTTCTCATTTATTGCTCTTGCAGCCAAGGGCAGCAGCAACAGACTAAAAATCATGCAGTACAGCAAATCCTGCTGGCACAGCAGCAGAGTGAGATCCCCCCCCCCAAAGTGTGCATGTGTTGAAGGAGAATCCTTGTATCGGTGATGGGTAAGATGGAATGGATGCCTTACTAACCTAAGACAGGGAGGCAACCATGCTGTTGCTCATCCCCATGACAGGTAAAGAGGGTTATCGCATTCCACAACCTAAGGCAGATCCTGGACACCTTCAATTAAAATAAAAAGGGGGAATTGTTGGGATCTGATCTTTGCTTTATCAGCTGCCCTGGATCTTGTTGCTGTTTGCAAAAGCTCCTTTGGGAAGGGCTGCTAGATTGTACATTGTTAAGCTTGAAAAACAGGGTGTTGACACGGGCTTCAGACGTTTCGCATTGGTATCACCTGCCGAACGTGCACGTAGAGGCTTCTTATTGCTATTGGTCAAACATGTGCCTTGGAAAATCCAGGTGTGGTAATGAATGAGCTAATGTAGAGAGGCCTCAAGGGGGCTTAGTGAAGGCCTTTAAAAAAGAGGCTCCAGCCAGCAGGCAGGAGCTCTTCCTTTGGGAGAGAGCTCTCACACCTGGCTGCTGTTCATGGTGTCCCTGCTCCTTCGGAAGGGCTCTCTTGCCTCCTTGGGAGAGAGTTCTCATACTTTTCTGCTGGACGTGGTGTTCCTGCTTCTTTGGAGGATGAGTTCTTGTCAGCAGCTGAACCTGCCTATGTTTTGATCCTGAACTTCCCGGCCTTTGGAACTGTAAGAAATTGCTGTCTGTTTGTTCTGAAGTAGAGTCTTGTAGTGTTGTCTTGTTTGAGATCACTTAATGTTAGGCATTTTTGTTGTAGCAGTATAAATACATGTTGCCTTGAAAGAGATGTAAAGTATGGATATAAAAAGAGAAGTAAAGTTTGGACAAAGAAAGACCATTTCAGTCTCCAGCCTGTGGTTTTTCTCATCCCCAGCCCATCCCTCAGGTCAGAATCCAGCTGAACCAGGACAGAGCTGGAAACCTGCAATTTCTCCTATCCTTCATAAGGGAAGAGTAAGGAGTGCTGCACATTCTCAGCCACAGAACAAGTGCAAGGGACTTCAGAAAATCACCTGAAGACCTCAGCACTTATACTCTGGAGTTACATGGAATTGGAATCACAGGGACTGTTCATAAATGACTCACGAGACAATCTAAAGATATAAATTGGCTGGTGTCATGGATCCTAGATAGATGTGGTGTTAACTGGCATCATTTTTTGTTTCCTGGTCTCAAAGAATTTTTTTTTTCAATTATTTTTGCAGAAGGAATGATATTTCCTGAATATAGTATATAAATATTTCTTTTTCTTTTTAAGAAGCAAGAAAGATAGAGCAAGTCTTTGATTTTTTCATCTGGTTTTGCTTTTTCTCACAGTTGAATATAGTTGTGTATGTGGTGCAGGAGTTCAAACCAGGGTCCTTATGCCTGCCAGGCAAGCATTCTACCACTGAGCAACCTTACCAATCCTGTAAATAGGAATTTCATTAAGTTGATAGACTATCTCTTAATATGATTATTTCCACTTTTATTTTGTTCTTAGATGCATTAGAATTTTAAAGCATTTTATATTGCTGGTGAAATAAACATTCTAGTATTATGAAACTACATTATCTTTGGTGATTCATTTTGTTTTAAAATCTACTTTCTCAACTTTTCCTGGTTATTTCTATGGCATGTTTGTGTGTCACTTTTTGAGAATCAATTTTATTGATAGTCTTGTTTCTCCCACACTCATCTGTGTATGTGGTCCTGGTGTTTGAACCCAGGTCCTCCTGAATGCTAGGAATACACTCTACCACTGAACCACCACTCCAGGACTTTTTGTGTCAGTTTGCATGCAAACATTTCTATTTACATTTGAAATGTGCTTCTTTTAAGCAAAGTATGATTACTTGTTCACCTGTCTAATGATAAGGTTCAAACCAGAAATATCAAATTTCATATACATTCAGCGTATCTGATGTATTTGAAAATAGTAACCTATTGTGTTTTATGCTTTCTAATTATGCTTCCTGGTTCATCTTTTTTCTCCTACCTTTTCTTGACTTAATTTGAAATAATTATTCCATTTCATCTTACTATAGTCAGATTTTAAGAGAATGTGCAAGAGAGTGAAGGAGAAAGAATCAATTTTGTACATTTTATTTAGTTTTTCATCTGGTGTTTTTCTGACGGTTATGTATGTGCTGCTGGGGTTCCAACCCAGGTCATAGTGCATGCCAGGAAGGTGCTCTACTGCTGAGCCACCACTCCAGCCCCATAGTCAGAAATTTTTATACCTTTAGTTTTATGCATCTTTTTGTGTTAATTACTGAAGTTTCCCTCTTACATATGATTATCTTTCACCAGCCATGCATGGGTGTTTGGGGTATTCTGGGTTCTAGAATGTTTATATTAGCATCTGGAAACTCTTAGCCATTAGCTCTTCATATATTGCCTCTTCCTCATGTTGTACTCTCTGTTGGGAAGACTAATTCTGAAAGCAAATACTAATCATCTAACTTTCTACATGGTCTCTATAATCTCTCATATGTAACATCTACCCATTCCTTCTCAGTAATGCACTCTAATATATATGTGTTCTATATCCTAGTCTAATTTTGATTCAGAAACATAGAAATAAAAAGCTCATATCAGTTTACAGATCACTATTTATAAACTGAACATACACTTATAATAATCACTCAAATTAAGGAAAAATATTAGCAGGAGCCCAGAAACATACTCATATTATTAGTGTCTTTCTCAAGGACAAATACTATCATGGCTTCTCCTTACATGTTTTGGCTTTCTTTTATATAAACATAATTA
Source organism: Aplodontia rufa (assembly GCA_004027875.1). Taxonomy (NCBI): domain Eukaryota; kingdom Metazoa; phylum Chordata; class Mammalia; order Rodentia; family Aplodontiidae; genus Aplodontia; species Aplodontia rufa. Next base: position 5,575 of record PVKS010053774.1, read on the forward strand.
TATAGTTCCATGCTTCTTGTTTTTGATATTTTCATTCAGCATTACCTTCATGAGATTTGTTTATATTGCTAGGTATAGCTGTATTTCCTTCTCACTTCCATTTAGTATTCTTTAATGAGAATATTACTGACCTACTCTAACACTAGCTGGCATTTTAATAGATGCAAGTGTTTTCATATTAGCATTGCAGTACAAATCTTGTGATTTATAAGCATGCAGTAGTTAATTTGTATAAATTTATATTTCTTCACCATCCATTTTTAATATGCTGGACTTTCTCATATCAAAAATAGGGCTGTGTCACCCTTGACACAGTTTTCAGCTCTGTCTCTTTCAAGTTCCTCAATACATTTGGCCCAAATATTTGTTTATACCATTATCTATTTGTGACTATGAGTTCCCTATGGGTCAGCTAGATGTGCTCCACTTGGCTCACACTTCATACATGCACTTCTTGTATGACTGAACAGATATGTCAAAGGAAACCATTTCAGTCACAATTTGCCTCAATGCAGCTGATGCCTGCTTCCTCTAAAGCACCAATTTAAAACTCCCTTAAGGAAATCTGTTTGGATAATGCCTTGTACTATAAGCCTACAGATTCTCTTTTCCTCTCTGCCCCCACCAACTGACTGATCAGATATGTATCAAACAGCTTTCACCTTTCACTGGCCCTATGAGACAGACTGCTCTCTTCTCTCTGGGATCTGTAATAATGGACTGGCTTCTGTTATTTCATATGTTGAGAGAAGCTTCATCTTACATGTCTTATCTATCTGACATAGTGAACCTATCTTCACCAGGCAAAGCTCCCCTAGAGGTCAAACAGGAGCAACAAAGGAATCTGCCCTTATGGAAAAAAATTTCCTCTGAAAGATATACCTGGTCATAGGTTGAAGGCTTAAATATAAGTCCCTATACCACAGTAGGCAGAAGTATCTTAACAAAGGCACATTGTAAATACCCAGAAGTAAATTCTTGGAGCACCATCAGTGTAAGGCTAGAGTTTATAGCAGTTCTCATGAATGGGACCTAAAAACCAAAACAGAAAAAAAATGCATATTTTTACATTTCTATTGAATATATACTTAATGCTAGAATTACTACATTAGAGATTATGTATGTTATATATATTAAAAGTTCCTTCCAAACAGTTTTCCTAAAAAGTATTTACCAATTTCCAATCTTTTTAATCCTATGAGGCTTTTGATTTGTTCATATTTTGCACATAAAATAGCATGTTTGTCTTTTCATGTATATCATTTGATAAGATATGTAGGAATATCATAATTTTAATTTCTGTTTTCTTTTTTCTCTGAAACTTTATTTTCTTATTTCCATTTATATTCATAATCCACCAGGAATTTAATTTTGTATATAATGTGAGATATAAGACCAAGAAACTTTTCTCCATGTATATATAGTCAATTGATCTATCACAACGCTATATATACTAAGTAAGTGTAAAATTAAGATGTTTCATGAAAAAATAACACTAGTTCCTTTTGGCATATGTTATATGACTTCAAAGATACCTGGAGACTTTAGCAATTAATCTAAGTCAGGTCATATCCTGATGAAGCTAGAGAGCAGTTTTGGTGGTGCTGAGCATCTCCTTGCTTCTACTGTGACTTACAATTACTTGTATTATTAATAAGTTTTAATTTTTTATAATATCTCTCATTTGTGTGATTCTGAACATCTCAGTCCTTATCTTAGCATTTCAGAGGAATCAGGATTCTAACAGTGACAAGTGAACATATTCTTCAAACTAAAAGTCCAGAAATTCTTGATTGTTTTTAGACATTGTATCAAGTTCAGATGACATAGTTTCCAACAAAAAGCATTAACCATTTACTCTTTCATGCACAGGCAGATAAGGGAATAATTACATCAAACTATGACCTGAGAAATTTCTCTACTCTGAAATAATCCATCTTAATGCAAAGTTTTTTCTCTGCTCACCCAAACTACTGCCAAATATGTCCAATAAGATTTTTGTAAAACTTTTGTTAGAATTTCTAAATTTTCATTTTTAAAATTTGAACAATTTTTTAAATTGTTCAACATATTTTGGTTTTTTCCAAATATTAAATATTTCTTTAAAGATTTTTCTATTGTTGTATTTTAATTATGCAATATAGTGGGATTCATTGTGACATATTTGTACATACACATAAGATAATTTGATTAATTTTATCATCCAGTACCTCTGCTTGTCCTGTTCTTCTCTCATACCCTGACCCTCTTCCTCTACACTACTGATCTCTCTTTTCCTCAAAGGATTTTTTTCCTTTGTTCTTTTTTTTTTGACTGAGTAAAATTTCATTGTGTATATTTTCCACAATTTTCAAATCCATTCATCTGTTTACAGACACAAAGCTTGTTCTATGACTTGGCTACTGTGAATTGCATTACTATCATAGGCCTGCATGTATCATTATAGTATCCTACCAACAAACATATAAATCAGTGAATATAGCAATCAAATATAGCAATCAGTGAAATGTACATGAAAACTACACTGAGATTTTTCTTACACCAGTTAGCATGGCAATTATCAAGAACGCAAATAAAAATAAATGCTGTTGAGGACATTAGGAAAAGCAAAACTTATACCCTGTTGGTGGGAGTGTAAATCACTACAGCCACTACAAAAATCAATATGGAGATTCCTGAAAAGACTAGACATGGAACCACCACATGATCCATTCATACCATTCTATGGTATTTATCCAAAAGAATTGAAATCAGTATACTATAGCTGTACATATTTATAACCGCACAAATCACAGTAAGTAGTGCCATGGAACAAGACTAGGTGTCTGCAAACAAATGAATGGATAAAGAAATGTGATAAATATACACAATGGAGTTTTATTCAGCTGTAGAGGAGCAGAAATATGTCATTTGCATCAAAAAGCATAGAACTGGAGAAAGTCATGTTAAGCAAAATAAATCAGAATCAAAAAGTCAAGGATTTTATGCTTTCCTTCATAAGTGGAGATTAGAAAGAAAAAAGGAAAATATTGACCTCATGAAAGTAGAAAGGAGATAAGTATGCTAAAAGAAGGGAATCAAGAGAAGAGAAAAAGGGGAGGGAAACAAGAGGTGCTGGGGAATGAAATTGATCAAATTATCTTATGTGCATGCACAAACATGTCACAATAAATCCCACTAATATGTATAATTAGTATATACCATTACGAAGTTTTAAAAGTTAATTCTCATCAGGACATGTAACTACCTCAACATGGGATTTGAGATTCTATTGCATGGGAGTTAAAAGAGGGAATATGCTTGTAAAATAAAATCTGAGAAAGAATTCTGGGAGTATGATTGCATAAACTCTATTTTATGTATTAATTCCATTCATTTTATGTAATTAGTGAAAAGAAGGCAAAACATGATCAATTATATGATGAAGAAGATCCTCTCCCAGTGTGCTGCTATGGTGGCTTTTACCAGTGCTGCTTCCTTGTATACCCTATTTTGGGCACATTTGTGACTTTAAAGATTAAAGTGATAGGACTCAGCAAGATGGCTTTCTGAAGACAAAAGGCTTTCCCTGCACCTCCGCGACTGATCGGGATTTCTCCAACTTCTCGCCAGTATTTCCAGGTGCGTTTGGGGAGATTGGCATTGTGAACCACCAGTCCTAATCTCAGCAGTAAATTTGAGAAATAGAGACTTGGAAGCGACCTGGGGCTTTGTTCTGACCTGTCTCGGCTGCAGCGCAGCAGCAGCCGCCCCCCGGCAGCAGCCGCTCCGCCTACACTCCTGCCCACCCGAGTCACATCTGCAAAGAAAAACCCGCGCAACTTTAAAATCAGCATTCTCGCAAGGACACCTCTTGGACCTCCATTCTGTTTTGCGATGGGATCGGTGACTGGAAATAGCGTCCAAGCAAGCACAGAGCGGCGGCTTGCACGGAGTAGGCGGGGCGGATTCGGCAGGGGCGAGGAGGCCCAGCAAGCATCCGTGCTTTGTCCGCTTGCTGGTTGCCACACTCCCAGCCTGCCCGATCAGGGCGGGACCTCTTTGGGACTGCAAAGCAAGCTCTGGGTGCCCCGTCAGGAAGCAGCGGAGATCGAGGGAGGAGACGGGACCAGAAGCTTGGCTGAAGCCCTAGGGAAGTTGTGGGAGCAGCGAGGGAGGAGGAGCATCCATTTTTGAGACCACACTTCCTGCCCTGGACCCACCTTCCCCAGGTCTGCAAAACAGGCTCATAGGACTGTGCCTGGATCCAGCAGCTGAACACAGGCAGTCTCAGCAGTAGGTGGAGTCCGGGGCCTGAATCCTCCTCTCATAAAGGATCTGGGACTGAGGAGTAACAGAGTTAAAGGCTCTGTCGTCCCAACACAGACTGGTCTTTCACAGGGCGGAGAGACTGATCCCCACCTCAGGGATCAAGGAAGTCATTTTCGACAACTACCAGCAGATGGAACTCTTATAACATATCTTCTGACTTTCAGATCCCCTGAATACATCTTCAAAAAAAAAGTTAAAACTGGTCATATCCAGCCAGAAATAGAAGATCCATTCCCTGAAAGGACCAGAGACAATCATACTATCGATACTTCCAGGGTTTTTCTACTAAGTATAAATTTCCTTTTTTTAAATTTTTTATTTATTTATTTTATTTTTTTTTTTTTTTGCCTTTATTTCGACTTCATTTTCTAGGTGTGTACCAAGGCGATATAAGGTGGAGTTTACTGGTTC
>PVKS010053775.1:0-10293 GCA_004027875.1 Aplodontia rufa
TTTTTTTTTTCTTTTGGTATCAGGCATTGAACTCAGGGGAGCTTAACCACTGAGCCACATCCCCAGCCCTTTTTTAATTTTATTTTTTTATTTTAAGATGGGGACCTTGCTAAGTTGCTGAGGCTGGCTTTGAACCTGCGATCCTCCTGCCTCAGCCTCCTGAGCTGCTGGGATCACAGGTGTGCACCACAGCACCCACCTCTGCAAAAATTTCTATCATCTGCAATATGTTTGTGCTTTAAGCTAAGTGCTAATATAAAACAATCCAATGTTAAGAAAATTAAGATGTTTATAAAGTAAAAAGTTTGCAGCAAGCTAAGTTTGATTAACTAAATTTGTTTGGGTGCTGGGATGGAACCCAGGGCTATGCTCATGCTGAGCACGTGCCGTGGAGCCACACCCAGCTTGCTAAGGACAATTTATTCTTTTTTTTTTTTTTTAAGAGAGAAGGACAGTGAGAGAGAGAGAGAGAATCATTTTTTATTGAGTTTTTCACGTGGCTTTCGTTGCTCTGACACTGAGTTGTGTACGTGGTGCTGGGGTTTGAACCCGTGTACTCGCACATGCTGGCCAAGGGCCATAACCACCGAGCCACCGCTCCAGTCCCCCTCATTTATTCTTCAAGAAAAACATTTTTTAATTATTTCAATAAAAGAGCTGGAGCGGAGGCTCGGTGGTTGGAGCGCTTGCCTGGCATGAGTGAGGGCCCGGATTCGAACCCAGCACCACACGCTCAACTGAGTGTGGGAGGAACAAGGCCAGATGGAAAATAAAATGGATTCTTTTTCTCTAGGTTTTTTCAATGTGGCCTGAATGTACAATGTTGATAAAACCTACAGCAGTGTCTGGAAAGTCCTCCACCTTCACGTTCACACACTGACTCAGCAACTTCTGATCCGTTTATGACAAGGGCCCTAAGTAGGTTATGATTTTTTATCTTTTTTTTTTCTTTAAAGAGAGAGCAGGACAATGAGACAGAGACAGAGAGAATCAATTTTATTTATTTTTCATCTGGCCTTTGGATGCGCACGGTGCTGGGGTTCGAACCTGTGTCCTCCTACATGCTGAGTCACCGCTCCAGCCCTGATTTCTCTTTCTCACTCTATTTTTATTGTACCTTTCTGTGTTCAGATAAGGGTAAACACACACATACTTATCACCGTGCCTCAGTATTCGGTACAGGAAGGTGCTGTGTAGGTAGGTTGTCACCTCGGGGCCACACACCACGGGTCTTGGAGGCTGGGTGTGAAGCAGGCTGGACCACTCTGGTCTGTGCAAACACTGGCTAAGACGTCACACGATGATGATAAAATTGCCTAGCAGGTATTTTTAGAGCATATCAAAGACATTAAGGTACGCATGACTGTGTTGGCATAATTTGGTGTCCCTTGAATGGGGGACAAATGGTCACAGAGTGGCGCAAGTCTGTCAACCTAGGGACCGGAGGCTGAGGCAGGAGGATCACAAGTTGGAGGCCAGCCTGGGCAATTTAGAGAGACCCTGTCTCAAAGCAACATCAATGAACCAAACAAATATAAAGGTGTGTGTTGGCGGTGGCCAGGACGCAGCTCTGCACTGGGACACTTGCCTAGGATGCTCCAGGTTCCTTCCGCAGCGTGGGGCTGCGGGGGGCGAGGCCGGCACAGACTGTGCCACCGCCCCTCCAGCTCCAGGCACCGGGGGAATCTCAGTCAGCTGGGGACAGAGGAGCGGGTCGTGCAGGGAGCCAGGCCTGGGGCTGCAGAGCAGGCTCCACCCGCCTGCCAGGGTCCCCTCCCTGGGCTGGGCTGGCGGGAAGGGGCTGGGCTGCCCGGCAGGCAGGGACGGAGCCGGGGTGTCTGCGATCGACCGCCTGGACCGCGGTGGGGAAGCCATTAGATCTGCCAGCGTGTCTCCCCGACGACCCGCTCAGGGCAGGGGTCCGCGTCCGCAGCAGCTCTGATTCTGTCTACAGCGGCATTGCTCAGCTCAGCCTGCTGGGCATTGCTGTCCCTGGAACTCATGGAGGGATCCTGGACACCCAGCGAGTCCTGCCTGCAGGTACTACTTGTGTTTGAGCCCTGGGTCCCAGCCCCTTAAGTCTGGGGACATTTCCATCCAAAGGCCCCAGAAACAGACTCCCCTTGTCCCTCTCCACCCACGACCTCGGCAGTTGCCCCTTATCATGTGGGAAGGGTGGAGAGGGGGTAGGGTCAAGACCCCCAGCATGGAACTGCAGATAGAACTGAACCTGTATGTAATATGCCTTTGTCCATATATTCGTGACTTTGATAAAGTTTAATGGACAGGGCTGGCTGGTAGGCTCAGTGGGAGGAGGCTTGCCCAGGGTGCAGGAGGCCCTAATTCCATCCCTACCACCAAAAAAGAGAAGTTTAATTTAAATTTTTATTTCTTCATTGATCCTGGGACTGGGGATTGAACCCAGGGGGTGCTCAACCACATCCCCGGCTGTTTTTTATTTTGAGACAGGGTCTCACTAAATTGCCTAGGGCCTCGCTAAATGGCTGAGCCTGGTTTTGAACTTGCGATCCTCCTGCCTCAGCCTCCCAAGTTGCTGGGGTTACAGGAGTGGGCCACTGTGTCCTGCAAGAAGTTGTAATCAAATAGAATGAAAAGCAACATTGTAATAGAACATGGATGTAGCCTCTGGAAAACTACGCTGCACTATACCCACTTTTCTTTTTCTTGTGGGCTGTCTATGGTGTGGTGAGGAAGTGTAATGAACGAGGTTGGCTCCCCCGTGTAGCGTGATGCTACTCTGTATGGGTCACTTGGGCACAGGCACGGTGATAAGAGCACTTGATGGCTGAGGTAGCTGCTGAGTTGCTAACGGGAGGGTGGCACATACAGCTGCTGACCTGGGCTACCCGTGGATGTGATCTCTCCGACAAGGGAGGCCGGGCGAGTTCGGCCTTCTGGAGGCCAGGTGGAGGCAGCACGATGTGGCCCTGCCTCCGCTTGGCATTGCGCACTCCGAGCTGCATCTGTGCTGTGGGGATTGATCACTTGCTCCTTTTGGTTGCTGAGGGACATCCCACGGTGTGGAGGGGACTAAATGTGTTTATCAGTTTATCCGTCTCTCCACATTTGGGTCGTTTCCAGTTTTCTGACGAAAACCTGAAATGAAGCCGCTATGAACATTTACCAGACGCTGTGTGCGGACACGTTTCCACTTCCCTTGGGAAATGCTTACTGATGAGCTCGTAGAGATGTAGGGTAAGTGTACTCCTTTATAGATGTTCCAGGCCTAAGGAAGGGGCTGTGTCCTCATGAACCCGTTGTAAGGAGGGAAATCTAAATTCAAAGCTGGGCACAGTGGATTGGGCGGGAGGAGAAGGCACGAGGATTGCTGGAACCCAGGAGTTTGGGACCAGTCTGGGAAGCATCATGAGACGACATTTCAAAAAAAAAGAAGAAAAGAGGGGCTGGACGGGTGGTTCAGTGGTTGGAGCATTTGCCTGGCATCCATGAGGACCAGGGTTCGAACCCCAGCACCACATACACAACAAAGTGTCGGAGCAACAAAAGCCAAGTGAAAAACTAAATAAAATTATTCTCTCTCTCTTTCTCTCTCAATGTCCCTCTCTCTCTCTCTCTCAAAAAAAAAAAAATCTGGCAAACTTTTCCCAAAATGACCCTACCGTTATTACGCGGCAACTGGTAGTGGGTAAAAGTTCCAGTTCCTCCACATCTTGTCAACACTTGTTATTGTCAGTCTCTGATTTTAGCCATGTTGGCAGGAGTGGCCCAGACCACTGGAATCACCTCATCCTGATCCTCTGCTTCTGCCCTGTCCTCTTATAGTTTTTATCTTCCCTCAGAAACCAGATACATGTTTTCTGTTGAACACTTATTTTTTATTATTATAGAAAATATTCACTAACATGCAACGCAGAGACCACAGCGGGAAAGCCCTTGAGAGTGTTGTTGCCCACCTCCGAGGACAATCCATATTTTGCCCATCTTGTTGAAAAACAATGAAATATTATAAAGCAAATGCAAGGTCACACTATTCCATAAGTTCTCGTAGGAATCTTTTTATTTATAATCAGGTTACACTGTGCATTGGCTTAAAATGCACAATTGTTCAGCGGTTTCTCATTATTTGAAAAAAGATTTCAGAGTCCTTCCCATTGCCTCGGGTGTCTGCCTGACTTCCTGTTCTATCCCTTCTTCTTCCTTACCCCCTCTTCCAGCTACATTGTCTCCCTTCTTGTCCTGACCACACACTAAGTTAGTTCCTGCCTCAGGACCTGTGCATTTGCTGTTCCGTCTTCTGCGATGCTTTTCTTGTGATAGGCTGCATCAGAGAAGGCCTCCAGGGGTCCCTGGCTCCGTGTCCATGCCCTTGCCCGATCCCTTGCCCTGCATGAAGTACGCTTCCTAGGTGTGGGCAGGGCCTAGCACCTTACTTCTAACCAACAGAACAAGCAAAACAGAAACCGTCACTTCTAAGATGAGGTTGTAAAAGACTATGGCTCCTATCCCTTGGATATTTGCCTCTTGCCAGCACCCTCTCTTGTCCTCTCATCCATTTTCCTGATGAAGCCAATGGCTTTGTTCTCGGATACTCTGTGGAGAGGCCCAAGTGGCAAGGAACAAGCGGTAATGCTCAGCCAATCGCCAGAGAGGAACCGAATTCAATAACCTGTGCACAAGTTTGGAGGTGGATCCATCCCACTAGAACCTTCCGATTTCTGTGGCCCCAGATGCCTTGAATAGATTCTAAGCAGCATGCAAATTCCTGACTCGTGCGCACTGACAAAAACCCATGCTATTGATTGAAGTCACTAAATTTGGCGGGATAATTTGTTATGCAGCAATAGCTAACTAATACAACACCTCTCACTTTCTTCAGCTCTTTGCTCAAAAGTCACCTTTCTAAGGGGGACTTTCCCAAGACACCCAATGAAATTGTAATCCCCATCCACATCACTCCCCATTCCCCTTCTCAGCTTTATTTTCCTTGTTGAGTCTCTCTCTCTCTCTCTCTCCCTCTCTCTCTCTCGTATTAGGGATTGAACCCAGGGGTACTCTATTACTGAGCTAGAACACATTTTATTTTTTTTTATTTTGGGACAGGGTCTTGTTAAGTTGCTGAGGCTCTCACTACGTTGCCCAGACTGGCTTTGAATTTCGGGTCCTCCTGCCTCAGCCTCCTGTATCACCTCTTTTCTGTAACTGGCTCCTTGCCCCCTCCCTGCACTGGAATGTTGGCTGTGAGGGCAGGTGCCTTTGTCTGTTTTATCCAATGCTGTCTTCGCAGGTTTCAAACACCACTGGACCTTTCTGAATTTAAAGATATACCTAGCAGGGTGTGGTGGTGCATGCCTGTAATCCCGACAACTCAGGAGGCTGAGGCAGGAGGATTGCAAGTTTAAAGCCAGCCTCTGCAACTTAGTGAGGCTCTAAGCAACTGAGAGCTTGTCTCAGAATAAAAAAGAAAGAAAGGGCTGGGGATTTAGCTTGCTGGTTAAGCGACCCTGGGTTCAATCTCCAGGTACAAAAAAAAAAAAAATAGAAATACCTTGCTGTGGTCTCCTGTGTCCCCAGGAAGTGAAACTCAGTCACAAGCCTCAGGCTGTGTGCGTGTGAGTCCTGGTTGTCCATTTCACCCTTGAACTGAGCTGTCTGCACGCTGTTCCTGCCTTTCCTTGCCATCCGTCACATCTCCATGGCTTTCACCTCTTCTAGCATCTCAGAAATCTTTCAGAGCCAGGAAATCCCTCTCCTGCCCAAATACAGAACCAGAGAGCTTTGCCCGCGGGCGTCTGCTGAGAGGGACGGCGCAGCTCCCCCTAGGCAGCCCCAGCCTTGCTAGGTAGGGCTCTGGGCTCAGAGAGGGAGGCGATGGACACTGTCCCACTCGAACCACAGTCCAGAGCCTCCTGGCAGTCACCCCCTCAAGCCTCAGCCACACATGTTTCAGTCACAGCTTGGGGGCTGGAGGACCCACTCCAGCCTCTCACGTGGGTCAACGGAAAGACCCAGCCCCTGTTCATGCAGCGACCGAGTGCCCCAAGCCTGTGTGCCTGGATGTCCTTCCCTTCACCCTATTGGAGATTGAATTGTCCCGATCCAAAAGCTCATATTGAAGCCCTAAGCCCAAATGTGATTGTATTTGGAGAAGGAGACTTTAAGGGAATAATAGAACCTAAACGAGGCCATCAGGGTGGGGCCCTGATTCAAGAGCATCTGTGTTCCTATAAGAGGAGGAGACACCAGAAATCGATCGCCCATTGCCCATGTGCCCGCAGAGGAACGGCCACGTAGAGACATCAGGAAGGCAGCCGGGGAAAGAGCCCTCGCTGGACTTCAGCCCCCAGAATGGTGGGAAAAATAAATTTCCGTTTTTTAAGTCACCTGGTTTATGACATTTTCCGATGGCAGCCTGTGACGTTCAAGTTTATGCATCGACTAGACTGGGCTAAGGCTGCCCACGTAGCTGTTGAATCAGGAGGGAGTCGGGTGAGGGGCTCCTGGAAGAGGTGAGCATTTCACTCAGCTGACTCCAGCGGGAGGCGACCCCCTGCTCAGAGCCTGCTGCAGAAGGGTGGGTCTGGGGCGCCCACCTTCTCCCGCCCTTGGGCATCAGCCCTTCTTGATCTGGGGATTACAGCATCAGCGCCTGGGGCAGTGGCTGTGGGCGGGAACCCTGGCGACAGCTCCCTGGGCTCCTGCAGAGGCAGCTTTCCTGCCTTGGCCACGCACAAGCCCATCCCTCCGCCTCCATATCCCGCTGACTCTCGACAGGCCCAGCTGACAGCACAAGCCCCTCGTTTTGAGCAGGAGAGCAGGCAGGAACTGACGCCCGAGTACGCAGAGAGCGGAGTGGCGCCTGCCTTGTTTCCTCCTGCTCCCCGCCTAGCGGGGTGACACCTAAGAGCCGTCTATGGCTCCCGTGTCCCTTGCCTTCTCTGCGGTCTTCTTGGGTTCAAACAAGAGGGAGGTTGGAAGATCGGGGGAGAGAGGTGGGGCCTTTGCCCCCTTCTCCCTTCCTGTGCATTTGGCTGCGTCCCCACCCAAGGCTGTATCTCTGGTCCAGTGGCTCTGTCTCTTGGAGTTCTGGTGACAGTTCCTTGCCCCATCTTTTCCATCCGATGGGTATACTGTGACCTGCACTGTGTTCCCCTCAAATTCCTGTGGAAGCCCTGACCCCAGTGGGGTGATCCTTAGAGGTGGAGCCTCTGGGAGGCTACCAGGGCTAGAAGACGCCACAGGGGACCCTCGTGATGGGATCTGTGCCCTCGGTAGGAGGCGCCCTCCAGGCTCCGCAGTGCACACCTACCTGGGAGGCTGGAGAGGGCATTGCTTGAGCCCAGGCGTTTGATCCCAGCTTGGGCTCCGTGGCGAGACCCGGGCTGGAGCACTAAGGAGACACCAGAGAGCTCACTCAGCCTCTGCGGTGGGAAGAGCCCGGGAAAGGCACCCTGGCCAGGAACACGATTCGCCAGCACCTTCAGGGTGCAGTCCTGGCTCCGCACAGTGACACAGAAGCTCAGGGGTCTGAGTCACCCTGTGAATGGCATTCTCTAAGACGGGATGATAGCGGTGTCTGGCTCCTGCCGGCCCTGGGCCATCACTTTCCCTGGGTTCTATGGACAGCTGTCATTTTTTTTTTTTTTAAAGAGAGGGACGGTGAGAGAGACAGAGAAAGAGAGAAACAACTTTATTTAGTTTTTCACATGGCCTTAGTTGCTCCAACACTCAGTTGTGTATGTGGTGCTGGGGTTTGAACCCGGGTCCGTGCTTGCCAGGCAAGCGCCGAAACCGCTGAGCCTCCCTTCTTAAAGGTACCGCCATCTCCCAGCACCAGGCTGAGGACCAAGCCTTCAGCTCACAGCCCTTTGGGAAATATTCAACACCTAAATCCTAACGCATGCCAGGGGCCAGGCAGCCAAGCACTCTCTGCACAAAGCCTCACAACATTATGTCCAGGTAGGTGCTGATCTCTGCCTGCTTCACAGCAGGGAAAACGGAAGCTCAGAGAGAAGTGAGCTGGCCACGCTTGGAGGACACAGCTGGCGGCTGTGCTGCTCTTGAGCCACACGGCCACAGGTAGCAACAACGTCCGGCCGTGCAGAATCCGGGCAGGTGGTAGTGAAGCTAAGTGGTTAGCGGACACAGCAGCTCTTCACCTCCCTGGTGGCGGCATAGACATAACGGCCCTGTCACAGGTGGTTACTGCGGGGGGCTCATGGGCTGCTGGCTCCTTGGGGACACACTGTCACTTGGACAAACCTACATTCTGGTTGTCCCTGCCGGAGGGTGGGATGGGCTCCATTCAGAGTAGGGTGAAGGGTCCATTATACCTGGAGGAAGAGAATCCCAGACAGAGGACAGCCGCACATGTCTTTGGGATGGAAGGAGAAGGCAGGGAGGTCTTTGAGCCCAAATTTAAAAAGGGCCAACTCCAGCCCAGGAGGTCACCCCTCTAATTTGAAACTCAGTGATGTCGCATCCACAGCTTGGCGGTGGCCAGGTAGGAGAATCTGCACCTCGGATCTGGCGAAGGCAGCACATCGGCCCCTCTCCTGGCTGGCTGACCACCACTCCCAGTGTATGTCCTGACTGTCCCTCCACCTGACGCCATCCCTCCACCTGTCCTTAGGAGGGGGCCAGGCGGTGGCCATTGTGGTGCAGTGATGATAACATCTGTCAGAGGGTGATAAGGAAAGTCACAAAGAAGGCCACCGCAGGGTGAGGAGAGGAGACTGAGGCGTGAGAGGAGCCCCTTGGTCCATCACCAGCCCCACCCCACGCCTTCTCTGCCCTCTGTCCCTCCTGCTGCCCACACCATGACCCCATTCATGTGCCCCCGAGCCTTTTATCTGGTCCCTTCCCTCTTTTCCTATCTCCTGGGACACTAGGTCCACCCAGCTCTCTGGAATTTTTGTCCTGCTGAATGAGCCCTGAGGTCATTTCTGCCCCTTTAATTCATCTGTCACCTGAAATTGGCTTTGGCGCTTGCTTTGGGAAACCTCTTGTTCAAATGATGCATGTGGGCAGCATGGAGGTCACCTGTCCTCTTGGGAGCCCTGTGGTCATCGCCTGGCCTCCGCATGCCCCATCCCAGCACCACTTCCACCGAGAGCGCCCTGAGCCCTGGCTGCTTAGAGGGGCAGCCACCCCATGTTGCCTGCCCTGGCAGGAGTGCAGACTGTGGGTTCCCCAAGTACGCTTCCGGTGGTCCAGCCGCTGCGCTCTGCCTCAGTTTCCCTATTTGATCACACCAGTTTCCCCTGAAGGAGGCTCTGGCCACCTCTCCCTGGCTCTTGCCGCTGTGGACTTGATCTGGCTGGGCCCAGGGGATCAGGAAATTCTAGATCTTCCTCAGATCAGCCCTGGGCCCCCCAGGTCAGCCTGGGTCCACAAACGCTGGTGATTCCTCTCGTTGTACTTAGGCTCTATCCTCCCCACAAATCCCACAGACAACCAGCCACTGCAGGACCACCCCTCGCCACACCTGCGCAGCCGGTCCCCACCCATCCCATCCTGAGACCAGCAGCCAGGACTCTGTTTTTGGATGGGTTTGAGGCGGTGGTGAGGCCTAAAAGCTCATTAAGACCTGATTTCTTTTTATAGTTGAAGTTTCCTGGCCCCTCTCTCCCTCCTCCCAGCTCTGCCCCGCCCGCTTTCGGAACGCTGTATTTATTTGAGTTCAGAAAATAATGAGGTCCCCGAGGTCGTACACAACACATCAGCTCTCTAATCAAAGGACGGCTGTGGAATTAAAAATATTTAGGGATCTGTGTATTTGTGTGCGTGCCGCTGGCCACGCTCCCCCACCTCACCCGGCCTCCCAGATGGGCTTCGGGGACAGATATGATTAGCTGTTTTCCAGCAACATCTCTGGGGTGGGGCACTGTGTTGAGGGGCCCACCATACTCCCCAGGGGACCTGTGGATGGGGTGCCACCCCCTGGAAGGTGTCCCAGGCTGAAGACCAGAGGAGCTGAGGGTCCATGTCCCTGTATGTCTGGGGTCCTGGGGGAACTGGGACCCCCAGGTGGGCAAGGAGTATGTTGGGGAAGGAGGCTCCCTAGGAATACACGCAGCCCGGGACCCCATTGTTAAAAACCAAGTGAGGCAGGTTGAATTGTGTCCCCCGCAAAATCCATGTCAATGAAAAGCCACAGTGGAGGTGGCACGTGGAGTCCGAGCTGCGCAAGAGGCTAAGGCAGAGGAATCCCTTGAGCCCGGAGCTCCAGCCAGCCTGAGCAGAACAGCAAGATCCTATGCCAACAAGAGGATGAAAGAAGAAGGGGAAGGAGGAGCAGGAGGAGGAGCAGGA
>PVKS010053776.1:0-10295 GCA_004027875.1 Aplodontia rufa
TATAATTCATATAAAGTTTTATTAAAAGGAAAATTTATAACTTTAGCCTTGTAGACAAAGATTTCAAGATGTACTTACCATATGATCCAGAGATTTCACTCATATATTAACTAAAAAAAATCATTCAAAGGCTCATGTGGATATTCTTTGGGCATTTATAGAACCTTTATTCATAATAGTCAAAATCTGGAAACAACCCCAAATGACAATTGAATGGTAACTGGATAAAGAATCTGTGGTACATCTACACAGTGAAATGCAAACCCAGAAATGAAAAACACATTAAGCAACACACATGAATCTCAAAAACATTACACCAAGCCATGGAGGCCAGGCACAGCAAGGTGCACAGTCCCATTCATACAGGGTACAGAAAATACAAGCCCAGAAAGCAGATCAGTGTTCCTTGGGCAGAATAAGGGTGAGAAACCAGCACAAATTAGTCCAAGGGAGTGTTCTGGGAGATGAACATCCTGTACCTTGATAGCACTTATTCAAGGTGTTTAAATTTGTCATATTTCACCAAGTTCTTCTTAGAATGAGTCAATTTACTTAACATAAATCATAGTTCATAAAGTTTCTAAACAAAGTGAAAAAAAATTTAAATGATTACAAGAGACAAAGCAAAGCAAGTGTCCCTTTTCTTCTGTGTCTCCACTAGTTGTGCCTGAGGGTGCTCTAGAAACTTCCCCTCTTTGTATGCTGTCCTGTGCTCATGAGGAGAGGAAATGTGGCTCTGAGGTCCCACTCTGTGATTCACCCAAAGTGTGCAGAATTTGGCAAACCTTCTGATTCTGCGCCATGGAGTAATGACTGTATTCTCTTTTTAGTATAGATAATCTTTTCCCTATTTTTGACTCCTTTTGTCCATTTTGATGATTTGTTTAGGAAGGAGAGAAGTAAAGGTAAATACTATTTTTTTCCATAAAGCTGCACTAACAGTGAAAAGAACCCTCAAATTTTAAATGAAAAGTTGGGGTTAATCTCCCTAATATTTAGCAGGATGACTTGATCTATTGTGTGGCACTCTTATGCCAGTGAGGAGATGATATTGCTTGGATTTAAGCTTCAACTTCATGTTCTTAATCTGAACTGGGATTTCTTATAATATAATCTCCTCCCTTTCATGTGATCTCAATCATGTGGGCACTGTGTCTGCTTTCCACGTGGATGTTGAAGCACAAGATGCCTTTCCAGAAAATGTTCTAGAATTGTGATCTAGATCTAAATTTTGAAACCATTTTTCTTGAATTTTAGGTTACTAACATCAATACATCTTTTTAAAAAGAATTAGAAAATCCCCATTACATCATATCTTAGTTTTTGCTCAGAAAAATTCCTTTATAATTTTTCAATTGTTCTAAATATCAAATTGGTGGGCATTTATTTAGTTGGAAAAATTAAAGAATTTTTGTATGTTTCTTGGATTCAAATCTGTAGGCAGAACAAACTGAAGAGTTGTGTTTATGTCTTAAGCGCTTTTGAAACAAAACTCTTAGGCTAAATAATTTGCATGTGCTCATCTTCTTTCCTAAATTGGCAATGTTGATATTTTAAATATCATCAGTACTTTTATAAAGTATATGTTGATATGCTAAAATCCAAGGTGATTGCAATAGGAGGAGGGCCTTTGCCAGGTGACAATGTCATGAGAGCAGAACTTTGATGAATGGAATTAACTCTCTTATAAGAGATGTCCAAGAGAGTTGCCTTGCTCCTTCCACCATGTACAGAGCATGGGCAGAAGGTGGTTGTGAACCTGGAAATGTGTCTTCAGTAGGCAGGAAATCAGCTAGAGCACTGATCTTTGAGTTCCCAGTTATCAGAACTATGAGAAATAACTTTCTATTATTTATGGTATTTTGCAATAGCATCCCAAACGGCCTAAGAAACACCTGTTAGCAGTTGACATTCATCCCAACTGGGTTCATTTGGAACATTTTTCCTGTCTGACTTCACTTGCAGTAAGTTTCTGATAATCTTAATTTAGGATCCATTAGAGAGGACTGCAGCAGGTGTTCCTGTTCCTATCCACCTAAAAATTTCCCACATCAGCCAAATTGGCTCCTAATGTGTTTATCCAAAGACCACTTAGAGTAATGTATTAGAACACAATGGAGAAAAAAAGGAAGTTGTGCTGAGAAACCACAAATCAAATTAAAATAAGGGAGATATTATTTTGCTAATAATGAAGAAGATAATTGATACCAACTTTCACTGTTGAAAAGAATTGTTGATAAGTGGTAAATAAAAATCAAAACAAAACACAAATGAACAAATTTGTTAGAATTTTAATCTCTTTGAAGATCTGGATCCTATCTTAGCTGCTACATTGAGCTTGGTTAACCAGTTTTCAGAATTTGGAATACAAGAGACAGTATTTGATTATGTGTCCTGCCTATAACTGGCTGCTCATTCATGGGAAAATTCTGTCACTTGTCTGTGTCTACATTCATATTTTGAAAATATAACTTAATCAAACTTTGTCTGATTTTCTAATATAGTTTTTTTTAAAATTTACTAACTGAAATGAAAAATCTCTTAGTACAGGGTAGAAGATTAACTTATTAAAATGCAATGAACTATATGTATATTTTGCTTTTCCAGAATAGGGTATTGTTGATAGGCCACTTTGAAATAATTATTTTTTATCAGCAAGTCTAGCTAATATTTTTAATTTATTGTGTTGCTAGGAGAATCTTCTATTAGTTTCACCAAACATGGGTATATTCAATCTCCACTACGTGAACTGCTAAGATCCAGATTCTCTATGTCCTCACATTACCCTCTTATTTTTTTGCATGGAAGAAATGGGTCCATTGACCCAAAATGGGACCAGAGAAGGTGTCTGGTTATCGAGGTCATAAGATAGAAAATTTTGGAGCTATTAGCATTCATGTCTTCATTATATGAAAGAAAAGTCTACAGCAGAATGAATTTAGGATGCCACGAGAAGCTGACATGAGAGACACACACAATGTTGAAGGTGGGGTTGTACCCTGCTGCTTTTTATGACTTAAAAGCACCTCATTGATGATGACCACCAAAATATTCTTGATTAAATATCCATTCAGTTGCAATCCAAATAGCCATAATTAATGAAATTTGCAGTGCACTTTAAAAAAAATTCTCATTCCCCAATAACACCTTGCAATT
Organism: Aplodontia rufa; assembly: GCA_004027875.1. NCBI lineage: Eukaryota > Metazoa > Chordata > Mammalia > Rodentia > Aplodontiidae > Aplodontia > Aplodontia rufa. Next base: position 3,157 of record PVKS010053776.1, read on the forward strand.
TTAAGTATTAGATTGCATTTCTATGTGGTCTTAATCCACATTGTTTATATTCTTCACAACAAATACAGTCACAGAAATTATTTAATGTATACTTTCTTATCATCTGACTTAATACAAAGGAAACACTAAACCATTCCCTACCATGCTACCAAAAAGTTTTGGGATTTGGTGTTGAAATAGATATTTGAACAGCAATGAATGTGTATATACATGGCAGAAACTGTTATTTTACTGTGCCTGCAATTTCACACCCTTATGTCCTTCAATTTTCTTCCAAACCTGTATTTTTAACAGATAAACAACAGTGTTTATAAATATTATGCCTATAATTATTTTTTTTCTGTTCCTAAGCAATCTTCTGTATCAAAATAGTTGAGATTACTGTAAGATCGCCCTCCATGCATGTATTGTCCTCACTGAAGATGCATTTGTCTAACTATGGCTTTGACAGTGGTTGTAATAACTCTTAATCTTTATCATTTTGTCTGTTGAATGGTTCTCAAGTGGCCCTAGAATATGCCACAGACAGCACAGCTATTAGAGTGGAATAATCCTCTTAATAATAGCCACAAGTCAAGAGCTCTTTGGCTGTCTAACTTTCTTATAGAAATGTTAGAGTTTATTTGGGTGAGGGAAAATGAGGCATCACGTTTCAGCTTGAGGAAATGACATGTTGTTCTTGCCAGACCAGCAGTGTATTTATTATTCTTTCCTGAGCAGAATACCCAAAAGATGTTTTATTTGTATTTCCAGATGTTTAATAGTATCATCATGATGATGAACTCTTTTAGAACACAATTATGTAGGCAGCATCCTCAAGAACAAATAAAATTTATAAGCTTCACTGAATTATTACAAAGTTTATGGAGATTTTTAAGAACACAATGCAATCTATTCCCAACCATTCAAAATGGTTGGGAACTGATCTAAACTTGATGAAGTTGTAGCTTTTTTGAAAGCTTGAAGAGACTTTGAGTTTAATTGGTCATAAAATTACAAGGAAAGGAAATGACAAGCAGAATAGAGAGAAATAACATACTTTAGAAGTTTAGTTTATTTTTTTGAAAAATAAACTTTAATTAGCTAAAGGATATAAGGAGAGGAATGTGGGATTAGGATGGCTGTGGTTTTGTAGATAAAGGGAGTATTCTGGTAGTTTAACATTTAAAATATATAACACTTGATCAATTTATTTAATTTCTCTTGGCCTAGTTCCTCCTTTAAAAATTATGATCATAACAGTACTTACTTCCTGGAATTGTTAAGATTAAGTAGGATACTATACATAAAAACTTTAGCACAGTACTTTCCTTGTGATAAGTTTTCACTCAAGATTAGCTTTGATGAGAAGAAATTGGAACATTTTATAGGGAGAATACATGATTAGATTTGTATACTTTTAAAGATCACTCTTCAGTATATGAATGGATGTACATAAGAGCAAAACAAAATGTAAGATCAGCTAGAATAATGTTATATTAACCCTTTCAAGGGAGGTAATGGTGTGGATCAGATAAAAAATAATAGGTTAAGTTAGCAACATGGATGAATAGGAAAACTTGGATACTCCTTATCCCCATAGACATACTGATTCAGCAATGATTTATGGACAGATTCCATTTGCAAGAAATACTGAATTGATTGAAAGATTCTGGCATGATGGGAGAATGCAAAACCAAACCCATTGAGGCCAGCGGAGTCAGAACACATTTTCAAAGAGATAAACCTCTAGTGCAGTTCTGTACAATCAGGAAGAGACTCCCAACTTCCAGCTTCATTCATGGGATAGAAGGGTTTGGTTTGCATGTGATCACTGCAAAATTTCTGAGGGGATCCCCAGAAGAATGATTCCTGTCTTGGCCAATCTTGCAGCTCTGATGATCCCAGAACATTAATTGTTGCCAAAACAGAATGGATTGGTGGCTTATTAAATGCCATTGATCCTCTCCCTTGCTCAGAAGAGACTGAGCAAATAAAAAAATAAAAAATCCAGCTCTCATCTTCTCCATGGAGAGGGAAAGAATTGATCTGATCCATGCATCTAGTAACCCAATTGCTTTAAGTTTCTCCAAAGAACTAGCATTTACCTTATCAGTCTCAAAACTCAGTCAATTCTGGCACAGTCTAGTGCCCAGAGGAGAATAGATGGAGCAACTTGGGATGGCAGATTTCATAGCTTTCTCCCACCCTGGGCTCAGTACAGAGAAAAACAAAACACAGCTGCGATTCAGGTAAGAAAGAGTTGGTAGAGGCCTGGTGAATCTCTGGTCAGGCTGATTAGTGATAGTCTTTCTTCTCTTGTGTGACTGCAATCCATGAAGACTGGGAAAGTTTCTTGCTTTATACAATGTGGAAGCATCAAGAAAGATTCAAAGTAAATGAAGAATCAGGCAAAGATGTTCCAAAATAAATCTCCAGAAATTAACCCTAAGGGATTGGAGTTATATGATATACATGACAGATCACAAATAATTCATGAAGAAAATAAGAATTTCAATATGAAGATATAAAATATAAAAAGTATTAAAAAAGAAATCATGGAGCTGAAAAACCACAAAAACTGAACTGAAAACTTCACTACAGGGGTTCAAGAGCAGAAGACTAGATCAAACAGAAGAAAGGATCATTGAACTTAAAGACAGGTCACTGGAAATTCATTAAATTAGAGGAACAAAAAGAAAAACTTTAAGTCAATAAAGTGTAAGAGACATCATGAAAAGGATCACTATGCATTATAGGAATGCTAGAAGGAAAAGAGAAAAGATCAGATAACATATTTAAAGAAACAACATCTGAAATGGACATTGAGATCCCAGAAGCCCAGAGGAATCAAAGAGAGTGTACATATGTTAATCACACTTCCAAGAGTCAGAAAGAAAAATTGGAGAGCAGCATGAGAAAACTAACTTGTCATATACAAGGGAACTTCTATAAGACTATCAATATATTTTACAGCAGAATTGGAGGAGAAAAGGGAGTGGGAAATCATTCACAGTGCTGAAAGGAGAAGAAAACAAAATCCTGGCAATGAAGAATATTACACTGGTTAAACTGTCCTTCAAAGATGGAGAGAGAAATACTTTTCCAGACAAACAAAAGCTAAGAGAGTTTATTACTATTAGATTATCCTTACAAGAAATGCTAGAGTTCTTCAATTCAAATAGAAGAATGTTTAGTAGAAACAGAATAACATGTTGAAATATGAAACTCATTGGTAAATGTAAGTACATACACAAATACCGAATGCTTAATTTTAGCAATATGGTTGGGCAAAGAACTTTTAATTTTAGTATTCAAGTTACAAGAAAAATATTATAAATATAATATATTGGGGTTGGAGTGGTCGATCAGCGGTTCCAGCACTTGCTTGGCATACTCATGGAGGGAGGTTTGAACCCCAGCACCACATACACACCAAAGTGTCAGAACAATGAAGGTCATAAGAAAAACTAAATAAAATTGATTCTCTCTTTTTCTCTCTCTCACTGTCCCTATTTCTCTTTAAAAATATATTAAAGGATACACAATATGAATAGATATAAATTATAACAATAATATAAAGCATATATGTTCAGAAATGAAAATGTAATTTCTGTGGGCAACTGAGTTTAAGTTATCAATTTATATATAAGATATTTATGTAAGCCCCAAATTACCACTCATACACACATTCTACAGATGTTACAAGGAAGAAAAGAGATAACAAAGCATGTCATCAACAACAAAAAAATCATTAAAACACAAAAGAAGACACAAGAGAAGAAAAGACAGAAGAACTAACATAATGGAAAAAAAAAGTTTTTGCCAATAAATTAACAAATGTAAATGGATTAAGCTTTTCAATCAAGGCCTAGACTGTCTAAATGGGTTTTAAAAACTCAACTATGTACTACCTGCAAGAAATGTATTTCAGATTTAAGGACACTTGTAGGGTAAAAGTGAAGTGATATTAAAATACATCCATAAAAATGACAACCAAAAAGAAGATATAAGAATAAAGGTTGTCAATTCATCAGGAAATTGTAACAATTATGAATAGATATGTAGCCAACATCATGATACTTCATCATATAAGACAAATTTGAACAGAACTTAAAGAAGAAATGATTATACAATTTTAGAAGGAGACTTCAATATCCACTTCCAATAATGGATGGAACATTCCTATAGACAGGAAGGAAATAACAGACTTGAACAACACCATAGGAACAAGTGCACCTACAGACATACACAGAATATTCCTTTGAATAGTAGAAGAATACATATTCTTTTCAAAGGCTAATGGATCTTCCTTATAAAGGACCAGATGTGATACAACAAAAAAAGGTTTAGTGAATTTGATGTAATACTAAGCATTTTTTTCTCTGCCAACAGTGAAATAAAATGAGAAATCAGTAGCACAAGCAAAATGGGAAAATTCACAAATATGTGGAAACTACACAGTACAATTGAATCAAATAACACCGGATCATTGAAAAACAATTGAGTTGAAGAAATCAAAAGGGAAATCAAAAGAATATTAAGACAAATGAAAACAAAAACAAAATAAACTTACAGGATGCAGCAAAAACAGTACAAAAGGCTTCACTGAAAAGCTCTGTAATCTCTCATGTAAGTAGCCTAACCTTACACCTCAAGAAACTGGAAAACAAACAAAACAAACAAAGCTCCAAGTTAGAAGAAAGAAAGATATAATAAAGAAATATCACCAGAAATAAAAAAAACTAGAAGACAGTAGAAAAGATCAACAAAACTGAAGTTGTTTTCTCTAAAGCTAAATTAATTTCATAGACATTTGGCTGAACCAAGAAAAAGAGAGTGAAGGCTGAAATATATAAAAATAAGAAATGAATGAGGAGATATTACAACTGATACAATAAAAGTAAAAAAGATAATAAAAGTCTAATGTGGATAACTACATATCAACAAGTTATATAACAGAAGAAATGGATTAATTCCTAGAAATGTGCATCAAGTTTGAAGCATGAAAAAATGACTGGAAGTCTGAACATACATACCAATAAGGAAAAAAATTGATGTAGTAATAAAATAATCTTACCAATGAAGAAAAGCCCAAGACCAGAGGACCTCACTATGAATTCTACTAAATATTTAAAAAATAGAAACTTAGCAACTCAGGAAGCTAAGGCAGGATGATTTCAAGTTCAAGACCAACCTAAGAGAATTAAGGAGGTCCTAAGGACATAATGAGACTGTGTCCCAAAATAAACACAGAAGTGCTGGGGATGTGGCACAGTGGTTAAGTGATCCTAGGTTCAATTCCCAGTACAAAAAAGTAAATAAAAAGTGATAAGAATTATAGGCAATCATTCTCAAATTATACCTAATGATTAAGAGGGAACACTTACCATCTCATTTTATGAACTCAATACTACCCTGATATTAAAGTCAAGGAAACCACAAGAGAAGCATAGAGCAAAATTTCTAAAAATACGGAGACAAATTTTAGCACAGTACTAACTGAACTGAACAGCATTTTAAAAAAATCAAACACCATGACCAAGTAGAACTCTTTCCTCGGATACATGGATGGGTCACATATGAAAATCAATCTTATGAATCACAATAGCAAAATAAAAGATAAAAATCACATGATTATCTTAATAGATTCAGAAAATTGTTTTGCAGTATTTATTATCTTTTCATGATAAAAACTCTCAATACACAACTAGAAATATAAGGAAATTACCACAAGATCATAAAATCCATATATGATCTGAAAACTTCCCTTCTACAAAGAGGAATAATACAAGTATGCCCACTCTTACCAGTTCTTTTCAATATAGTATTGGAAGTCCTAATGAGAGAAATTTTCCATAAATAAATAAATAGCATCCAAATGGAAACAAAGATATAAAATTGTCACTGCCTGCAGATGACATAATATTAGCATATAGAAAACCCAAAGATTTTCTCCCTCGTGCATGCTCTCTCTCACACACACACACATCTGTTAGAATTAAATAAATTCAATCAGGGTTCAGTATACAATGTCATTGTAGAAAAAATCAGTTTCCTTTCTATACAGTAAAAATAGTATTTGAAAAGGAAATTAGAAACACAATTCCATTTAAAGTAGCATCAAAAAGAATAAGAATTGCTGAATATCCTGAGTAGATGAAAAACTTGCATGATGAAAACTACAATAGACTAACAAAAAAAATTAAGACAGAAAAATGAAAAGACATTCCATGTTTTTATATGGGAATATTTATATTACTAAAATTTCTACACTACTCAAAGTGATTTATAAATTCAGTGTAATTTCTATCAAAAATCTCAATGTCATTTTATCTCAGGAACGGAAGGCACAGTTCTGAAATTCACAAGGAACCACAAAAGATCCTAAATAGTCAAGTCAGTCTTGAGAAAGAAGAACAGAATTGAACACATCACACTTCCTGATTTAAAAGTAAATTATAATGCTTCATAATCAAAACAGTATAATATTTACATAAAGGCAAGTATACAGACCAACGGAATAGAATAGTGGGTATGGAAATAAATCCAAGCCTTTATCCTCTTTATAAGTGGACCTGAGTAGTTCAAATTCATGTTTTCCAAGGATCAATTATAGACATTACTGATAAGAAGTGTGTGCTTGGATAGTTCCCTGTTTCAGTATAAAAACTAGAATTTAAATTATTCTTGAGCAGAATTTATTCTCAGTTAACAGGTACCTCAATATTTATAGATACAAATATTTTCTAAATCAATTGAGGCAACTCTTTGAATGTATAGCCAAAAATTTAAAGAAGAGTACAGGAAATTTTATGAAAATATTAAAAAATAAGATCACATTAAAATACATTCTTTGGGAAAAACTAGTAACACTATGTTAGAGATTGAAATTAGGAAACATGTATGTGAGCATCTCACAAGAGTGATTTTTCTGCTTGTGTTTTTTTGTTTTTAAGAGAGGGACAGAGAGAAAGAGAAAGACAGAATCAATTCTATTTAGTTTTTCATGTGGCTTTCATTGCTCTGAGATTTCATTGTGTACATGGTGCTGGGGTTTGAACTCATACTTGAGCATGCCGGGCAAGCACCGTAACCTCTGAGCCACTGCTCCAGCCCCTCTGCTTGTGTTTTTTTTTTTTTTTTTTTTTTTTTTTTTT
>PVKS010053777.1:0-10294 GCA_004027875.1 Aplodontia rufa
TTTTTGTCTTTGTGTGTGTGTTTTGAATTTTTTTTTTAAAGAGAGAGGGACAGTGAGAGAGACAGAAAGAAAGAAACAACTTTATTTAGTTTTTCACATGGCTTTAGTTGCTCCAACACTTAGTTGTGTACGTGGTGCTGGGGTTTGAACACGGGTCCTCGTGCTTGCCAGGCAACCGCTGAAACCACTGAGCCACCGCTCCAGCCCCTGTTTTGATTTTTTTGAGTTCTTTATGTATTCTGGATATTAGCCCTCTGTTAGAAGAATACCTTCCAAAGATTTGTCTCTCATTTTGTAGGCTCTCTTCACTGTTAATTATTTCTTTTGCTGTGCAAAAGTGTTTTCATTTAGTTACAATCCTATTTGTTCATTTTTACTATTATTTCCTGGGTTATTGGAGTCCTATTCAGGAAATTGTTGCCTGTGCCTATGTATTGAAATACTTATCCTATGTATTACTTCTAGCAGTTGCAAAATTTCTGGTCCTGTACCTAGATATTTTATCCTTTTTTTGAGGGGTCTTCTCCATATGGATATCAGTCTTCCCAGCATCGTTTGTTAATGAGGCTGTCTTTTCTCCACCATATATTTTTGGCACCTTTGTCAAGTATCAGATGTCTATATCTGTGTGGGTTTTTCTCTTTCTCTTTGATTTCATTGATTTGTGTGTCAATTTGTATGCCAGTACCATGCTGTTTTAGTTACTGCATCTTAGTACAATTGGAATTTGTACTGTGATGTCTCCAGCTTTTTTCTTTGTGTGCAGGATTGTTCATGCTATTCTGCATCCTTTTTTCTTCCATATGAATTTCAGGATTGTTTTTTTCTAGTTCTGTGAAGAATATTATTGGCATTTGATGGGCATTGCATTGTATCTATAGTTTGTTTTTGGTAATGTGGTCATTTGACCAGTATTAATTCTGCCCATTCATGAGCATGAGAGAGTTTTCCATCTTCTAGTATATTTTCAATTTCCTTTTTCAGCATTTTGTGTTTTTCCTTGTGTAGGTCTTTCACCTTCTTGATTAGCTTATTCATAGATGTTTTATTGTGAATGGGATAGTTTTTCTGGTTTCTTTCTCAACACATTCATTTTTGCTGCATAGAAAAGTTACTTATTTCTAAGTCTTGATTTTGTATCCTGATGTATTTTTTTAAATCAGCTCTATCATTCTTCTGGTGTCATCTGCACACAGGGGCAGTTTACCTTCTTCCTTACCTATTTGTATCCCTTTTATTTCTTTGTCTTATCTAATTGCTTAGGCTAAAATTTTGAGTATTCTATTGAATAGGAGTAGTGAGTGGACATTCTTCTCTTATTTCTGATTTTAGTTGCCTGCCACCCCCTTCCTTCAGTGTGATGTTGGCTTTCAGTTTGTTGTATATACCATTTAATATGTTGATGTAATTTCCTTCTATTCCCATTCCCTTTAGGTTTTTGTAATCATTAAGGGTTGTTTACTTTTGTCAGACTTTTTTTTTGCATCTGTTGAGATGATCATGCTATTTTTGTCTTTGGTTCTATTTAAGTGGTGTATTACTTTTATTGATTTGTGTATATTGAAACATACTTGTATCCCTGGAATGAAACCAACTCAAACATGGTATATGAACTTTTTTTTAAGAGAGAAGTACAGAGAGAGAGAGAGAGAGAGAGAGAGAGAGAATCAATTTTTATTGAGTTCTTCACATGGCTTTCATCATTCTGACACTCAGTTGTGTACGTGGGTGCTGGGGTTTGAACCTGTGTACTTGCACATGCTGAGCAAGTGCCCTAACCACCGAGCCACTGCTCCAGCCTGGTATATGATATTTCTAACGTGTTCTTAAATTTTATTTTCTAATATCATATTATGGATTTTTGCATCTATGTTCATCAAGGATATTATTCTGTAGTTTTATTTCTTTGAAATGTCCTTATCTAGTTTTTGAATTGGGATGATACTGGCTTCATAGAATAGTTTGAGAGCTTTCTCATCCTTTCTACTTTATGAAATAATTTGAGATGCATTGGTGCTAGTAATTTTTTTAAATCTGGTAAAAGTCAGGTGTGAATCCATCTGGTCCTTGACTTTTCTTTGCTTGGGACTTTTTTTTTTAATAATAAAGAGTGAGACTGAAGCAGTAATAAAAAGCCCCCAACAAGAGAAGGATAACATTACATAAAGAACAAATCAGATACAAAGTAATAGATGAGGTAAATAAGTCTAGTAGAGGAAAGAGAAGAGGCGAGAGGAGGAAGGACAAATGGGAAAAGGGGGAGGGAAAATGGGAAATAAAAATATATTTTATACAAAGAACTCAAAAAACAACACAATCAATAAATGGGAAAAAGAACTAAACACACACTTATCAAATGAAGAAATACAGATATCCAACAAATATATGAAAAAATGTTCAACATCTCTATCAAATTAGAGAAATGCAAATTAAAACTACACTGAGATTTCACCTCACTCCAGTTAGAATGGCAATAATCAAGAACACGCAAACAACAATAAATGTTGGGTGGGGATGTGGAGAAAAGGGTACAGTTATACTGGTATAACCACCCTGGAAAGCAGTATAGAGATTCCTCAAAAAACTAGGAATGGATCCACCATTTGACCCAGCTATCCCACTCCTCAGTGTATATCCAAAGGACCTAAAATTAGCATGCTTCAGTGATGCAGCTACATCAATGTTCACAACAGCTCAATTCACAATAGCTGAACTATGGAACCAACCAAGGTGCCCTTCACCTGATGAATGGATAAATAAAATGTGGCATATACACATAATGCAGTATTAGCCATAAGGAAGAAAGATATTATGTCATTTGCTGGCAAATGGATGGAACTGAGGCTGGAGCAGTGGCTTGATGGTGCTTGCCTGGCATGTGCGAGTACACGAGTTTGAACCACATACACAGTGAAGTCTTGGAGCAACGATAAGCCAGAAGAAACACTAAATAAAATTATTTCTCTCTCTCTCTCTCTCTCTCTCTGTCTCTCTCTCTCTTAAAAAAATGGATGGAACTGGAAGAGATCATACTAAGTGAAATAAGCCAGAAATAAGGGAACCCGAAATTAGGAAAAGAACAGAGATATAAACAAAGGGGAAGGAAATGGAGGAAGGAAGAATGAGTAGGGAAAGTTAATGCAAGGAATCAGACTTAATTTGCTCGTGTTCATATATGAACATATCATTGTGAATCTCATCTATCTCTCTCTCTCTCTCTCTCTCTCTCTCTATATATATATATATATATATATATATATATATATATCAATGAGTCACTAAAAAAGCTATTTAGCAAATAACAGAAAGACCAGGAGAGGGAAGAGAAAGGGGAGGGTAGGGGGTGCCGGGGACTGAATTAGAATGAGTTATACTTCATGCTTTTACATAATGTTAATGTTTATCCTATTGTCAAGTATATCTAAAAAGAACAGGGGTTGGGGAAGGGAGGGGAAGGGAAAATGCTGGAACTGAGTTAAAAGAAGGTACACTACAAGCTTTTATAAGTATGTTCTTGTATATAATACTGTCATATTTTTTATTTAGAAATTTATTTGTTGAACAATCACACAATCTTTTAATGAAATAATATATATATAGATTCTGAAGATTAGATTTACCCCCAAGAGTGCCCCCCATCACATATGTTTAAAAATGTTCTTCTTAGGCGTAAGAATTATGTCACTATGCTTAGGTATATTAGAAAAAAATATATACACCAGAAGGCAAGGCAAGGGTCCAGGGGATGGGAAGAGGGAGGATGGGGACTGCTGGCGAGGATGTTGGCCGAAATGTATTGTTGTATTGTGTGCATGTATGAATATATGACAATGGATACCATCATTACATACAACTATAATGCACCAATAAAAATTAAAAAATAAAAAGTATATTTTGCACCTCTAAGATACTAAATAATTCCCATGCAATCAGTAAAAAATGGAACAACCAAAAATAAATCAAAAGGAGATCAGGAGAAGAAAGGGACTGGGAGAGGGTTGAAGGAGAGGGAAGCCCTGGGGAGGGATGTTGGCCAAAGTATATTGTTATATTGTGTGCATGAATGAATATGTAACAAATGCATCATTATGTACAGCTATGAAGCAACAATAAAATGTGGGGGAAAGTATATTATTTAGTCTCCATATATTAGTTTGTCTTGCCATCAATTTCTAATTTCATTCCATTATAATCTGAAAAGATGACAGAAATTATTTCAGTGTCTTTGTATTTGCTAAGAGTTGCTTCACAGCCTAATATATTATCAATATTGGAGAATGAGCAGATGAAAAGAAAGTATATTTGGCGGTTGTTAGATAAAATATTCTGTAGATGTCTGTCAAGTTCATTTGATCTATAGTATAGTTTAATATCATTTGTCCTTGTTGATTTTGTTATTGTATTGGGCCCTGACTGTTCTTTTATATCAAGCCATATTTGTTTTATTTTCCTCTTTTCTGTGTATGATTCCTTAAAGTGTCTTCTGCATTGCTGACTTAGTGGTCATGAATTCCTTTAGTTTGTGCTTATCTTGGAAGTCTTTTTTTCTCTTAGTTTCTGAAGGATAACTTTTCCAGATGTAGAAATCTAGGTTGGTGGTTATTTTCTTTAAAGGCTTGAATTACATCATTCCATGCTCTCCTGGCCTTTGGAGTTTCTGCTAAAAAATCTGTTATTCTGATGGGTTTGCCTTTATAAGGGTCTTGATGCTTCTCTCTTGCAGCTTTTTTATGTGGCTTTTTATAGCAGCTTTATTCTTAATTGCCCAAACTTGGGAGCAACCAAGATGCCCTTTAGTAGATGAATGGACGAACAAACTGTGGGGCATCCAGACAATGGGCTGTTACAGCATGAAGAAGAAATGAGCTGTCAAGCCAAGGAAAGACTTGGAGGAAGCTTACATAAATATTGTTAAGTGAAAGAAGCCAATCTGACTACATGCTGGATGATTCCGATTATCTTACATTCTGCAAAAGGCAAAGCTATAATGACAGTAGAGAGATCAGTGGTTGTTCATGGTGGAGGGAAGAAGGGATGGATAGGCAGAGCATAGAAGAGTTTGAGGACAGTGAAACTATTCTGTATGATAAAAGTAGTGGACATATATCATTATATATTTTTTAAGACCCATAGAATATACACCACCAGGAGTGAGCCATCACGTAAATTATGGCCTTTGGGTATCTCTTACAGCTTTTAAAGTTATTTTTTCATGCTGAATTTTTGGCATTTTAACTATAATTTGTTATGGGGGAATCTTTTCTGGTCCTATTTGTAGTTCTAAATGCCCCAGTACCTGTGTGTCCATCTCATTCCCAAGATTAGAGAATTTTTCTGCTATTATTTTACTGAATAAATTTTTTCTGAATAAATTTTCTATGCAATTAGTCTGTATCTTCTCTTCTTCACTAAGACCTGTGGGTTTTAAGTTTGTCCTTTTGATGTCATCCCAAAGCTCTGGTATATTCTCTTCGTAGTTTATTATTTTTTTCTTTATTACTCTCTAAGTGTTTTAATTCCTTCATGTTATCTTTGAGCCCCAATATTTTTTCCTCTGCTTAATCCAGGCTGTTGGTTTGGCTCTGCACTGAGTTTTTAATTTAATTGAGTTTTTCATTTTCAGTATTTATGTTTGCTTCTTTTTTCAGAATCTCTATCTCTTTATTGAAATGCCCTTTCATATGTTGTGTTTTCTCCCTTAGTCCATTCCATAGATCTTCTTTTAATTCATGACCATGTTTGTTAACAATCAATTTTTTTGTATTCTTTGTCTAGAATTTCCTCCACTTCAGTGTCTAGTTCACTTATTGAAATGTTATAAATCTTTGGAGGCATTTTATTCTCATGTTTCTTTGATTTCTGTGTTAAGATATGTGCATCTATTGGGATGGATATCTTTTCCACTGTTATTTGAGGGCATTTTTAGTCCCCTTCTTTCAATTTTATGTGCCCTAAGATGGGGGTATATTGAAGTGTCAAAGTGCCCATTCAACATGTTTGTAGTGTTCTAATCAATTGCTAGCACTTCTTTGAGAGGAGGTAATAATCATCAGTAACTGTGACCAGGTGTGAGAAAGTCATAGATTAATGAATAATAAAAATTCTTTAAAATATTCTCTGCAACTTCAAAAGTCCAGATGTGGAAAAGGTGAGTAATACACTAGAATAGCCTGCAACCTTAGATACTAAAGAAAGTAAAATTACCATCAAACTATATTAGGCATGAAAAGTAAAAGAAAAGAAGATGAAGCAAAAAGAAAATGGCTAAAGTGGTTTTTAAAAAATCAGGGGCAGGGGGGCAGTGGGATGAAAAGAGACCTATGCAGAAAATATGAGCAGACAAAAGAAAAAACACTATAGAAATGAAGAGAGAAAAGATTCCATCCAACCAATTAACACATTAAAACATTAAAGCACTGAATTATAATATGTGACATCAAATAATGAGGGGAATCCTATCAAATCTACACAGAAGACAATGACAGTGAAATAAAGAACTAACCTGAACAAGTCTTAAATTACTCCTTACTGTGGTACTTGAAATGGTGAGATTTCTTGCTGAGCCTTTCCAGACTTGGATTCTGCCACGTATTGGGAGGTGCAGTAAGTGCCCAAGCTTTAGTTTTGTGTTCTCTGAATGTCTCTGGGTGGTGAGGTAGCAACTGTATCAGTCAACTCTGTGCTGTGTTGGGCAGATGTATATTTAGTTTTTTTCTCCCGTCTAGCTCAGCTTTATTCTTTGAAAATGGTGCAAAACTTAGGCCCTGTCACCTATCTACACAGATCTCAAGCCACCCATCGCTGACCTGAACCTCAGAAGCTCCATGGTTCCTGGGCACATTCAGAGCTCTGTGGAGGGTTAGAGAAAGTTGCCTCTGACTGCCTGCAGCCCAGCAGAGTGGGGGTGGGGACAGATTTCTGCTCTTAGCTACACCACTGCACCTCTATACATGTTACTTAGAGGGACCAATTCGAATGTGGGTTGAAAGTTGAAGCTGAAAGAATTTAATTCTTTCTCGAGATGTAATCTTAAGCATAGTCTTTACAAAATGACTGCCCATCACAGTTTTCCAACAATAAATCTAGAGAAGAGGAGCACTTATACAGGAGGGTTTGTAGCTCCTGCCGCAACTTAACTTAGTCTGATTATCTCTTCTACCCCGTTTCTGAAGTAAACTAGTCAGCTTTGCCTATCTTCATTTCTTCCTTTCTTACTCCTCCTCCCAGACCTGCCCCAATGATGCGAGTAAAGGTTTGTGGTAACAATTTCTTTCTTGCATTCTGTTGTAGTAAACAGAATTTCAGAGTCTCTCCATGTCTCTGGCAGTTTAATATTGTGTCTCAGTGCATTCTTCTGTCACTCACATTTCCAATCAGCTGTTCTCTTGATGCTTTGGTTCCTAACTGTGGAGGAGCTGACATCCACAGCCTACCTCTGCTCCACCATCTTGATTCCCCTGCTTTTTATTTCTTTTCCTTGCCTAATTGCCTGATATAGAACTGTCAGTGCAATGTTGAACAGAAGTGGTGGAAATGGACATCCCTGCCTGTTCCTGACCAGAGAGGAAATGGTTTCATTATTTCACCAGTAAGTATAATGTTACCTATGGGTTTTAAACTCTCCAGGGGCTGGAGTGATGGCTTGGCAGTTGCGGTGCTTGCCTGGCATGCATGAGTGCATGAGTTTAAACCCCAGCACCACATACACAACAAAGTCTCAGAGCAAAGAAATCCACATGAAAAACTAAATAAAATTGATTATCTATTTATCTCTCTCTCTCTCACTGTCCCTCTCTTTCTTTAAAAGAAAATCCTCTCTCCAGCTTTTTCTTTACTGACAAACTTTGTGTACCTCTTGCCCAAATCGCTAGTCCCAGATTTGCTCACAAAAACCCACTAGTCCAACTAACCTCATTTTTTTCTTTTCATCATATGCTCTTGTTTATTTTTGTCTCTGCAACTATTGCTTATAAAGTTAAGAAAAGGGGCTGGAGCAGTGACTCAGTGGTTATGGTGCTTGCCTGAAAGGCACGAGGACCTGAGTTTGAACCCCAGCACCACATACACAATGAAGTGTCAGAGCAAAAAAGACTACATGAAAAACTAAATAAAAGTCATTCATTCTTTCTCTCTCTCACTGTCCCTCTGTCTTAAAAAAAAGTTAAGAGGATACCCCATTCCTCCAATGATTGAGGTCATATACTCCCTCAGTATAAAACTCTATTTCCCATATTATTGTAACAATGCATCCCCAACAGACATAAGTGGACCACAAGCATTCCATTTTCTGGATACTAATTTAAGTTTTTTTCAGCTCATCCCAGATCATTTCAACTTATAAAATTTCTTTATTTATTTCTTTTATCTTCATCTTGGCTCTACCAACTATACTATAAGTTTCTCCAGAGAAAGGACCAGGAACCCTGTATTTTAATTTCATCCCCTACAGGGCTCAAAGCAAAGGCTTGCAGAAACAGAAAGTGCTTAATAAAAGCTAATTGACTTCATTCAAATTTTGTTCTCCTAGGAAGATTGCTTCTTTGTAAACTACCATGAAAATCAGAGACTACCTAGATGCCACTTAGCCCTCTATCAGTGTCCCATTTCCATTTCTAAACCACTTCTTTTCTTTTTCCTATATTGGCTAAGTTTCAGGAGGGAGATAATTGGGCCCATCAATTTTTATAGCTTAATGAAAGTCTCAACCACGTTTACCTGCTTTCCTTCCAGGGTAAATGCTCCACAAGTCAAGTCAAAGTAATTCCCACAGCTCTTGTTTAGAAAATATATGATTTTTATATTGTCCCTATTAAGGCAATACACTTCACTAGCAGTAACCTCAAACATGACCTTCTTTAAAAATGAGTGCCTCTCAGTGTGAAATATTAATTCTTAGGGCCAGGCCCATGCTGGGTTTTGAGGGTCCTGGATTACTAAGTGTAGTGCCTAATGTTGCTTTTCTCATGTGGCATTTGCTTGTTTTTTGTGCTTTACTGAAAGTAAAATATTGACATCTCCTTGCTTCACCTCACTAACCATGGCAAATGCCATAGAATGAAAATCCTTTATAAAAAGCACACCACAAATAACAGTGTATGGCTTGGTCTTGTTCCCTTAACCACTAAAAAGGAAGGCTGAATGCCAAATGGTCTTTGTAGGGCATTTGCTGAGGACATGGTCTGTGTCAGGTACAGGGGGATAGGTAAGTAGATGCATGGTTGCTGCTGTAGGGGAACTTAAATTTTTACAGGAGAGAGAAGACTAATGTACTTCAAACGGAGAACTATTAATTTAGAGGTACTACATGATAATTGCTAAAACAAGGATAGAGCAGCATATGGTCAGTGTGAATTGGAGTCAAGGCAGGCCTTTGAGAGAAGATTGACTTGGCAAGGATTTGATGGAAAGAGGAATAGGAAGAATGTAGAGAATCTGACAAGAGGTTGGCAATATATGGAAGTCAGACTGATAGGGATGAAGATTCATACCAGGGACCATTTGGAGAAAATGTTAAAGTAGGATAAGTCTAGACTGTGTCATGAATGAATAGAATCACAGAATATTAGCGATATAAGAGCCTTGCTATTAGTGAAGTATCTAGTTTTCATTAATGTTTTTTAAATCCATGGGATTGTTTCTTCAGATTGAATCATGTGAAGAGCTCAATATATAAAGCAGACAGAAATGAAAGTACTTTGAATTTGGGTAAGATTAAGATCTTACATAATCTGGACGAACTATAGCTATTGGGGGAAAAAGGTGGGGAGAGGAGACAGGGAGGGTCATGAGGGAGGGAAAACAGGGGTTATTAATTCTGTATGGTATACTTGACTTCCATCAGAAGCCAAATAATACTCAAGCAGGTATTTAAATATTGAAAATTGAAAAATTAATATACATATAAATGGATATTTATGCATCGAATGGAGGGAATTACACTGTAGAAAAGAGAGCAGGGAGTGGGTGAAGGGGGAGATACTAGATATGGATCAGGCTTAAGTTATATTATTATATGTGCGTATATGAATGTGTAGCAATGAATCCCTTCAATATGTAAGAACATGCTGAACTAATAAAATAGAGAAAGAAAGAAAGAAAGAAAAAGAAAAATGAGGCCAGAAACAGAAAATTATCTCCATGTCATTAAATCGAGGGCAGATTTTAACCCATCCTATCTAGCTTCTCTGCAGCATGCATTGTTGACTACTCCATTTTGCTCAAAGCATTCTCTTCCTCTAAGATGATATAACTCTCTAGGTTTTTCCTTCTGGCCTTTCCCTCAATTTCATTTAGG
>PVKS010053778.1:0-10290 GCA_004027875.1 Aplodontia rufa
AAGAAAGAAAGAAAAAAAAAGTCTTCATGGGTGGGAAGAAGCAGGACTGAATCTTTTTTTTTTTTTTTGTACCAGAGATTGAATCCAGAGACACTTAAGCACCGGGCTACATCCCCAGCCCTTTTCATTTTTTTATTTTGAGATAGGGTCTTGCTAAGGTACATAGGGCATTGATAAATTACCGAGGCTGGACTCAAACTCAGGAACCTCCTGCCTCAGCCTCCTGAGCTGCTGGGATTACAGGTGTGCACCACTGTG
This sequence comes from Aplodontia rufa, assembly GCA_004027875.1. Classification (NCBI taxonomy): domain Eukaryota; kingdom Metazoa; phylum Chordata; class Mammalia; order Rodentia; family Aplodontiidae; genus Aplodontia; species Aplodontia rufa. The sequence continues at coordinate 259 of PVKS010053778.1, forward strand.
CCCAGCTTTTCTTTTTCTTTTTCTTTTTTTTTTTTTAGAGAGAGGTAGAGAGAGAGAGAGAGAGAATCAATTTTATTTAGTTTTTCATGTGGCCTTGGTTGCTCCAACACTTCGTCGTGTACCTGGTGCTGGGGTTCAAACCTGTGTCCTCATGCATGCCAGGCAAGCCTGAAACTGCAGAGCTATTTTTTTAAAAGGTAAATATTTCTCACATTTTCTAATTCCCTAAATACCTCTTGTTGGTTTTTCATCTTGCCATTTAAACTGAACCTTTCCAGCACTCAATGAGGAGCCAATTACATCGCAGCGGCCAGGATCCACCCGAGTCTTCTATTTTCCATAAACAAGCCCCATAAGTTGGCACACACACGCACAAGAACGGCTTCAAATGGATATTCTGTTAATTTAGCAATAATCATCTTCAAATGCTGTGTATTATGGAAAATTAGATGAATTTACTATGAGCAGAAAAATATTGATTGCTACCCTCTGAATTTTTAATATGAGCATTTGATTTATAAATGGATCCTTCATTTTGTTAATTAGAGCAATGAGGCAGTCTCCCAGCCCAAGCCAGGGCGCTCAGATTATTGCAGCTTCCTCGTCAGCAAGTTTGGATGATAATTCATGAACATGAGCTTCTTCTCGGGTCCAGTTTTATGTCTTGCTGTAGCAAGCAACCTTACGCGTGCTGGGTTTGTAGTTATCTTTTCAGGGTCCTCTCTCCGTCCTCCATTCTCATCCTTCCTACCTGTCCTGGGTGGCTCTGTGACTGAGCATTTTTCACAGGGAGTTGGTCCGCTTAACCTAGTCCCAGGATCCTGTAACTTCTTTCAGAAGAGCATTGAGTTGGCTCAAGGGGCCAACTTAGCCCCCGCGTGGTGAGTAGCAGGAGCACAATAATGAGCTATGGAATGATCGAAAGAAGGAGACAGGGAATAAATGCTCTCTTAGTCTATTTGGGCTTCTGAGGCACAACTGTGCCCGGGTAGCTTATCAGCAATAAAAACATGTCCCACAGTTCCAGAGACGGTAGATCAGTGGTTCTTAATAGGGGCAATTTACTGGCAGTGGGGACATGTGGCAATACTTGCAGACGTTTTTGATTGTCACACCTGGAAGGCGAGTGGTGGTATCCGCATCTACTGGGTGGAGGTCAGAGAAGCCAATCCCATTGTACAGCGCACAGGATGACCCACCTGCCACCACCCTGGAATGAAGAGTCCCTGATGTCAACAGTGCCAAGTCAAAAGACCTAGTCTAGGTCATTACCTAAGGAAGGAAATAGACTTTCTTTCCAGTTCTTACCTTCCAGGGAATGCACTGTCTCTCTTTTCCTCTCTCACTTTTTTCCCCCAATGATACTTTATAAACAGAGAAATTTATGACAGAGGCTGAAGAAGCAGCACTTTATTTCACTTTATCTCTGTTTTCTAACACCCGTGTGCTCCAGCCCACGGCCTCTTGTGCCCCAGCACAGAATCTGTGAGATTTAAACGTACACCATGAGGTGCCTTATAAAACACTCAGAACGGGATCTGACAAGGTCCTTTTCCAATGTCCTCTTCACACCAAATCTCACAGTAGTAATTCAATTTCAGGGCCTTTCTCCAATTAAAATAAGTGCATGGGGGCTGGAGCGGTGGCTCAGTGGTTAAGGTGCTTGCCCAGCATGAGTGAGGACGCGGGTTCAAACCCCAGCACCATGTGCACAACAGTGTCTGAGCAATGAGAGCCACATGAGAAACTAAATAAAATCGATTCTTTCTCTCTTAAAAAAAAAAAAAAAGGCACATGACGCTACTGAGGTCCCAGACTAACCACAACCCCGGGCTTAGCACTTGGAAATTTCCTTCTCTGGGCGACGGATTTTTATTTCACCAAAAATGAGCACTAAGAGCTTCTAAAGAGACGCTTTGTACTTAATGATGGCTTTGTTTGCCTTGGAAAATGTGAGACGTTGCTGCAAAATGATAATAACCATTAACTTTGGGTTTATTCTGGGGTTAATGGATTATTATAGTGCCGTGGAAAATTATTTCCCAATAAATGTTGAATTTCATTTTTTCCAAACCCTCTCTCTGCCACCTGCTTATTGTCATCTTCTCTATTAAAGATGTGCAGCTTCTAGACGAATGGGCCAGCAAAGCCAGCTGCGTTCTCTCTCCCATGTCTCACGCTTCTAAAAGCATCCTAGGTGAATTATAGAGTTACAGGGTGGAAAGCGGTAGGAGAAGCTTGGTGAACTTTGTGAAAACTTAGTTCTCTGGGGCTCATAGGTCTCTGGAACTGACTGTTTCCACACTTTTTTTTTTTTTTTTTTTTTGCGGGGGTAGCAGGGATTGAACCCAGGGGGAGCTAAGCACTGAATCCATACCAAGTCCATTTTTTAAATTTTTATTTTGAGACAGGGTCTCGCTAAGTTGCTGAGGCTGACCTTGAAATTGCAATCCTCCTGCCTCAGCCTCCTGAGCTGCTGGGATCATGGGAGTGCATCACCCTGCCCGGCTTGTTTTCACAAAATTCTCAAGTTCAGCCTGGTGGGTTGCTATGGCTTCAGTCACCAATGTCAGTTCTTTTTGATTAATGGATTATCGAGGACAATGGCAGGACAAAGTTGAGACAAAGGGACTACTTGAGAGGGGCATTCAACACCGACCCGATGGCCCTGCCACCTTGGGAGGAGTGAGTGTCTTCAACATGGGTCTGAGGAAACATGGAGCCACCTGCAGTGGCCTCCTCTGAACTACTTCCGCCTGCCCTCTATCTGATGAGCTGTCACTGATGGCCTCTGTTGAGTAGGGACCAGAAAGTCACCTCACTTCCCAGGCTCAAACAGCCTGACCTGACAGTGTTTCCAGAGAACCTCCAAGGGTCAGGTCCAGTGTGAGGAACTGGGGAAATAGGCACATGATGGGGGCCCCTGTCCCAAGGTCATTGCCCATGATGTCCCAGAGTCTGTAGCTTCATACTCCCCGGTAGCCACAGGGTGCTGATATAACACAAAAGCCTCGATCCCCACCTCAAACTTGTGAGAATCAGAGGTCTCACTTGTACCATGTTCTGCTGACAATTCTAAGCGGACCAGTAATTGTGAGGCATGAGCGAACGGAGAGGCCGGGGACCGCTAATGTTCCCTGTGATGCCCCCACCTCCACCAACAAGTGAAGTCTCTACCCAGTGCCAGCAGGAGCAACACGTCCACAAAAGAGAGCTATTTCCACCACAAGGCATCTCCTGTTTAAATTCTGGTGATTGCAAAAGTTCCATGGCCTCTTCCGGGGAGACGTGTCCCAAAAATCTGTGGCAACCCAGTCACCCAGGCGTATCTAGCAAAAGGCATTCTACGGTAAGGACTCTCACCTTAGTTTTGTTTTCCAGAGCTTCTGTCACCAGCACGTTTACCAGGGAATCACACTGGGCACTTCCTTTTATTTTCCACGAAATTCCTTATAGAGGGAGAGAATGGATTGCAGGCCTCTGCTGGGATTGACTGGTAACATCTGCCATGGGTGGCCGTGGAGGGGGTGGAAGGTACGGCCACCAGTGTGCGCCTCTAGGCATCTCTGAGCAAGCCCGACCTGCTTGGTGGGGTTGCTGAAGGCCATACCTTAGTGTGCTGAGAGAAGGGCACCAAGTCCAGAACCCTGGCCTCCAGGGCTTTTAACTGAAGTCCATTACGACTCTGCACAAACCATGTGTTCTTCACCTCCCTTTAGCTGTGATCTTTTCAAAGCCCCTTAGCATTTTAGAAATTCTGAATGGGAAAAGGCATTGGCCAGTCCCTGTCTTCCCAGGAGTTCACTCTGGGACAGATGCTGGCTTAGAACTTTGTATCTAGTGTTTGATTTCATGGTGAGTCCCATTGGCATTCCCATTTCACAGGTGAGGACACTGAGGCCCGGTGAGGTTGATTTTCCCCAAGTCACATGTCTTCAGGGTGCAGAGGGGAGAGTAAAACCGGGTGTGTTCCTTCTTCCCTTACGCACTGCTTTATTAGAGGCTCTGCCTTTGAAAAAATGGCTTCATCCAGGGGCTTCAGTCAGCTCTAGGTCAGCTGTCAACAGTATGGGTTCTTAAGTGGTTGCTTGTTCAGTTTCTGTCCTGGGGTGGTAACCAAATGTTTTAAGTTCAAAGCAAGCTTTCCAGACAAATTAAAGGAAAACTATATTAGAGGTCAAAGGAAGGAGTGGAGAATGGATTTTACTCGTCAGGACCCTGCGTTGAAGCCGCACTTCTACCAGTTGGCCAACAAGGATCCTTGGTCGCAGGACACCCACTAAAACACCTGGTGCCGCTCCTTCAGAGATCACGCAGCCGTGAAATGCAGCACAGCAAAAACGGCCTCCGACCCTGTCAGTACGCCTGCGACCCTGGGCCAGCACTTTGCCTTCCCCACTCCTCTCCGCAGGCCTCTGCTTCTCTCCCTGTTGGACGAGATGGCCTCAGAGCAGGCTGCTCAGTCTTGCTATCTGTCTGCTGCTAGCAGTTGGCTGTTTCCTCTATTTGTCCTCCGATACCATCCAGAGCATGATGGAAACAGGCAGATGGCTTACCAGGATTTTGAGGAGGGTTTCTTTATCTTTTTAGGGTCCTGAGACCATTTGGGGGTTTCATTAAAGATCCTTTTCCCAGTAGTATCTACTGATAGCTGACATTTATCATAGTCTTAAGAGATCCCTAGAATCTCACAGTGTCCGTGGGTCTCAGAACCCTCTGGTGTTGGGTGACAATATGCAGTTATCCCTTGGTATCCTTGGGGAATTGGTGCCAGGACCCTTTTTGACACCAAAATCTGTGGCTGTCCAAGCCCTCTATATATGTTTGTGTTTACACAAACATCCGCCTTCCTACTTTGTATCATCTCTCGATTGCTTATCATGAGTAATGTAATCGTTGCTATGGAAATAGTTGTACTATTGTTTAGGGAATAGTGATGCTGAGTCCAGTGGCCCAGGCCTCTAATCCCAGTGGCTCCGGAGGCTGAGGCAGGAGGATGGCAAGTTCAAAGCCAGCCTCACCAACTTAGCAAGGCCCTAAGCAACTTAGCAAGACCCTGTCTCAAAGTGAAAAAGGAAAAGGGCTGAGGATGTGGCTCGGTGATTAAGTGCCCCTGAGTTTAATCCCTGATACCAAAAAGAAAAAAAAAAAAGAATCATGGTGAGACAAATTTTCATTCTGGAGTGGATTGGATCTGTGGTCGAATCCTTGGACACAGAGGCCCAACTGCACTTGTGACTGGAGATAGAAGCACAAGAGGTTGGAAATGCAATGCCTGCGTAAAGTTGGAATAGAGTTGGACGAAACTACCCATAGTGGTGGGCAGCTCCTAGAATGGCCCCTAGGGGCCCCGTCTTCTGTGAACTCATTCCTGGACAGTCCCTTTGCCTTGAGAGTGAGTTGGGCCCCACGACTCCTTCCTGATACATAAATTGACAAAAGTGGAAGGATGTCACTTTCACGATCAGGTTATGAAAAGTCTCCGCTGGAAGCCAGTCACCAATGTGAGAGGACCACAGGGCCACAAACCAAGGAAGGCCTCTGGCCAACAGCCAGTGAAGAACTGAGGTACTAAGCTAAACGGTGCAGGAGGAAGTAAATCCTGCCCACAATTACGTGAGTGGATTTAGAAGCTGCGGCTCCCTCTTTTGAACCTTCAGGTGAGACCGTGGTTCCAATGGACACCTTGATGGCATTGGAGGGATCATGAGGCAGAGGCTCTCAGCTAAGAAGTGCCTTGATTCCTAATCACATGAATCCTTTTACATTACCAAGTTGTGGGGCCATTTGTTACACAGCAGCATACTGACGCATTCATAGTTTAATAACTCCAGGTGTAGATATCACACAAAATCCCGGAAAGCATCCCTGCAAGACTTCTGAAAGGAATTCTCTGTGAATTTGATGTTCTTAGGAAACATGAAAGCAGCTCATGTCTTGAGATCCCAGGCTGGGGGTAGCAGATGACCTTAGCTCCACCCACAGGAGTCTCCTGCCACCAGGGTCCTGCCTACATTAGGCCTCCCAGAAGGGTCTGGCATCTCTGGCCTTTCCTTCTCAGGCTCCAGCTATGTTCTACGGCCAAACACAACAGAAAGAAAATTGACTGACTTTCATCACTGCAAACGATGAAGCGGCCACCAGTTCATCTGCCCAGGCAGATGTTCTCTTGCCACAGAGAAAGGATGACCTTTGCTTGCTCCATGGATGTGACATATTATTTCTTTTGGCTCCCCAGAGGGCTTATGGGAGTCATGTCACAAGGGGCCAAGAGGCTGCAGTCTGGACAAATGGCTCTGGGCAAACTGGCAGCTGTAATAAAGGGCAGGCCACACAAAGGTTGGGCATGCCAAGCTACATCACTGTCAGAGTGCAGATCAGCCTAGCAGGACGGCGTAGTGTCAGCCACCATAAAGCATCGAACTGAGCACCCAGCCGCAGGGCTCCACGGGGAGGACGGCAGATAGAAGGTGTACGTTTCAGGTCCTAGGGGACCCCATGTTGTCCTGTGAGGGGTAGGAAGGGTCCAGCCAGAGGAAGAATTATGAAGGAGGCAAAGAGACCGTGGCCCACCTTCCCTTAGTGTCTTCAGGGGTGTCTGCCTTTCAACAGGAGCTCCCAGGCACAGTCAGGAAAACAGTCAGAATGGAAAGGAGCTGCTTTGCCCGTGGTTGTTCTTGGCTCCTCAGTGCCTCTGCTTCTGGTTCCAGAGATTATCAGCACCTTGGTGTCACCTGTGCATCAGCTGGGGAAATAGGAGGATCCGGTATGAAATCTGTCGATTATGCTGCTTAACCCAACGGAGCAGAGGCTCTGAACCCTGCACTGTACCATAGCCCCTACTGGCAGTCTGGAGGAGCTGGTGGGCCCCTTTACATAGGATATATATATATATATATATATATATATATATATATATATCCTATATAGAATAAGATACATAGCATTAGAAAGGAAACCAATTGCATTGAAGCAGTTGTCAGAATATTTTTAAAAATCCAAGTTTGGGATGTAGTAGTATATGTACTTTTTTTTTAAGGAGAGAGGGGGACAGTGAGTGAGAGAGAAAGAGAGAATCAATTTTATTTAGTTTTTCATGTGGCTTTCATTGCTCCAATACTTCATTGTGTACGTGGTGCTGGGGTTTAAACCTGGGTCCTCCTGCATGCCAAGCAAGTGCTGTAACTGCTGAGCCACCACAGTGGCTTTTTAAATGAATGCATTAAGGAGCTGGAGCGGTGGCTCAGCAGTTGCAGTTCCTGCCTGGCATGCACAAGGATGCAGGTTCAAACCCCAGCACCACATACACAACGAAGTGTCGGAGCAATGAAAGCCACGTGAAAAACTAAGTAGAACTGTTTCTCTCTCTCTCTCTCTCACTGTCCCTCTCTCTTTAAAAAATAAATAAATTAATACATTAAATAACTAGGTCAAGCAGTGGGTCTAATAACCGATCACTAAACTTTCAAAATAGTGATAACTATGTGATAAATTGGAATCTGGGCAATGACTATAATATTAAAGGAAAACATCTGTGAATTCTGTTGACAAAGTGAACTTACTAGTCAGGGTTCCCCAGAGAGACAGAACCGACAGGGACTGTGCTAGGTATACAAGGAGGAACTTACCATGGCAATTGACTCACAGAGGCCTGTTCCAAACATGCCCCTTGGTAAACTGAGAGCCAAATCCTAAATCCTGAGTCCAAATGCCTAAAAACCAGGGAAGCCAACTCTTATAGGCCAAGGCTGAAGTCCTGAGAACCTGGGTTGGGGGGCCACTGGTGTAAGTCCCCGAGTCCCGGGGCTACACACCAAGAGTTCTGATGTCTGAGGGTAGGGCAGAATTGGGGTGTTTCAGGTCCAGAAGGGAAAGCCTACGTTTGCCCTCTTCCTGCCTCCTCCCACCTCCATCTAGACCCTCCATGGATTGGAGGAGGCTCCCACTCAGACACACCCAGAAATGTCTTAGGGACTGCTAGTCATGTTGACACCTAAAATTAACCATTCACCCTTGGTCAGCTTGATAGGCATGCACATCTGCTTAAGCCATAACGAATGTCCAAACACAGAAGACGAATGTTTTCCATCTGCCTACCTTGGTGCCACCATCCTCCACTCAGCCAGACACGCACTCCTCCTTCCCCAGAAGTCAAGTCCTTGTGTGCTTACTCTTTCTGTGACAGCCTATAACTTAAATACCGGGATATATAACTAATAATGCTTAAATATGGATGTAGAGTCAATACATGTTGTGCTACGTGACCAAAGAATAAGACAGGAAAGAAAACAAAGATATTTGTTTAATATAAATATAGATACAGAAACGTATTCATAACAAAATAGGAAACGCTCACAGCAGCTACAGCCCTCGTTTCTGTGACTGGTCGCGTGGTCAGCTGCAGCTGGTGTTGGTAACCACCTGTGTCCACTGCCCTCTCCGCATTCTCTTTGCCTGCACTAAGCACCTCGGTTTGTCATGGTTCTTTCCTTGGCTGTGACCCAGATCTTCATTATGGAAAGGTGCAGGTTGTTCATCGTTCTGCATGGATTGCACTGCTGCGGTTTCCCATGGACCTAATCCCAGGCTATGGTAGGACTAGGAGAAGTCCTAAGGATCCCTTGTGTCCCAGACACATTGTCTTCCGTTCATTGGAGGCGGAGTCAGAGCACTCAGCTTTCTGAGAACCTTGCTCAGCCCTGCCAGGCATCATCACCTAGGTGGATCAAAGACTGTGCCACCATTGCATGCAGCCAGCTTCTTCAGAAGGGCTGGTATGAGGGAAGGCTAGCGAACCTCATGAGGATGGGCCCAATGCCATGCTGCGGAGGGAAGTCCTTGCCCAGCAACAATGGTGGCCACAATGGTGGGCAACGCGTGCTGGGGCTACGTGGATGGTGCCTCCCTGCAGGGAAGACATCTCCACACCCAGAGTAGGTGTCCATTCTGGTTAAGGGGAACACACTGCCCCCTCCAGAGAGGCTGGAGCGTTCCAGGGTAATCAACTCACTGCTAGGCAGCTGGCTGATTGTTCGGGGGAATGGTGACACATCGGGGGCTCAGTTTCAGACTCGGCTTATGGAAGATGGGACACTCAGTGGTGATTTGGTGTGGCCAACTCAGCTTTGGTGCATCGAAGTCCTTGTTTGCTGAGTCCATGTAAAACCTTTGTCCCTGTGACCATGGCCATGTTGTTCATGAGCTCATTGGGTGACTACAGGGGTGGCTGCTCTTCACAGAACAGGTCATTCTATCTGCTTGATTTTTAAAATCCTCCCCAGATGGGAATACTTGTTAGTGATCATTCACAGGGGACACAAAGATTTTCAAATTATTTTCTCATTCGCAGAGCTCTATCCACAGACCTCTCTCTCCAAATGTCTTTGCCACCAATTTTCCGGTCATATTCTTTTGAAGTCCCGAATCATCCAGCCAAATCATTGACTACAGCCCATGAAATCAGTATAGTATTGCACATCTGGCTATTTCTCCTAAACGAAGGGCACACCAGGTGCATTTACTAAAGTCTGCTTACAGGGAAGCTTTGCCATCACCACTGTTCCTCTGCGACATCCCAGAGAGGGTCTGCCGCCCTCCACTCTCAGGTGGTACCAGCATGTCGCACAGAGCTCTGTAGGTCAAGTGGGAGTCTTCTCTTCCTCCATAAACGCACCGCAGGGAGCAGCCTGTGCGGCTGTAGTTGTGGGCTGGGAGAGAGAAGACAGTGTACAGGAGTGGGGACATGGGCATTTGGGCCACATTTTATGCAACTAATAAGTGCCTTTGGTGTCTGTCTGGACCCGATCATGTGTATACACCACTTAATTTGATGGTGCAGTGCTGCTGTGGCTTTGGTAGCTCACAAAGGTCAGCTCAGTTTGCACGGTAACTTGGTAGGGCCATGGTCAAGTGTTCAGTTTCTACTAAGGTGTAGCTGCAGGCCAAGAGGCATCTTCCAAAAGGAGACATCATTACCTGAGGGTGATGGCAGGGCCTTGTTCTGAACCCCTGTGCTGCAATTCCCCATGGGGG